>SJYC01000663.1:0-45690 GCA_006408675.1 Madoqua kirkii
GATGTACCAGTGTTCTTAGACAATTTTATATCTTAACTGCTATTATTGAACAATTTATTCTCATCAGATTTAAGAAATTTTATCTGAATATTTTACCTTTTTTAAGTAAAATATTTAGTAAATTTAAACACCAGCAAGAATTACTGTATTTTCTTATTAAACATTTCTAAAGTTTACATATTTTTATCCTGCTGCAACGTTGGTAGTTTAGGTAAAAATGAGCAAGTGGGAAGTTAAATTATGCAACTTGTAGTTGCCTTACATATCATGCCATTTAATAGTGACTGGGGTGCAACTTGCAAGGAGTTTCCTATTTTTATTTTAAGGTAATTGTTGTTGTACAGTAGCTAAGTGGCGACCGGCTCTTTGTGACCCATGGACTGCAGCACATCAGGCTTCCCTTCTCTTCACCATCTCCTGGAGTTTGCTCAAACTCATGTCCATTGAGGGGATGATTCCTTCCAACCATCTCATCTTCACTTGATGCCTTTATATCAACAAGTAGGAATTTGAAGAAATACCCTGCTTGTTTTATCATTATGGTGTAGCTGTATAGAGAATACAGCAGAATATAAAACTGCAAACATTGAGTCTTGGCTCTGTCATTTTTTTATACAACATGACCTTTAAAAAATTACTTAACTTCTTAAGGACTCACTTTTCTCTTCCATTAAATGGGACAATAACAACATCAACCTCAATGGAATATTGTGAGAATTATATAAGAAAGTTTAGAGGAAGCATTTCTAAGAATGCATGGTAAATATTGTCCATAATAAGTTATAATTATCTTCAAGCTCAGGCCAATAGTTTCATTTCATAGTCAGATTCTACTTTCATTCTGCCATTCTATTCATAAAGTAACACTAAGATGAAATATATTGTATATTACTTTATTTAAACTTACATGGATTGGTGTTTATTTTTCCTGGATACTTGGTTCTAAAACTTTTTAGTTTGTAAGAGAAATCTTTGTTCATTTTAGAATAAATGCTAACAAAAGGATGAAAATTAAAATCTCTCTTAGTCCCATGATCAAAAGAAAGCCATTATTGACATTTTTGTCTACAATCTTTGAGTCTCAGATTGTGTATGTATATGTACACTCTTAAAAGGTGGAATTATACTTTTCATGATGATTTGGGACTGTTAAAAGGTAAATGAAGAAATTAAAATGTACCAGGTTTTATTTGAGCAAACACTGATTCAGTTTGTGCAGCACCAAGTCAAAGCTGGTTAGAAGCAGCAGTGCCAACAGGACCTAGAAGGATGCTTTTTATAGAGAGGACATGGAAGCAAAGCAGGGCAACTGCTTACTCGCCCAAAGCTTAAGCTGTTGCCTTATTTGAGACAGTCTGATTGGCTGTTTGTATTTGGTGGTTCTTGTTTTTGTTTCCTGAGATTCCAGTGCATTAGGTCTGTCTAGGTTCCCTCTTCATTTTTGTAGGCTGCCATGGCATTCGAGCCACCTAGTCCAATGGTCTCTGTGTTTAATTACCTGAACAAAACCCATAAACATATTGTAAAAATCTTTGCAAGTTTTATATATTATTTTATAGCACAATTGTTGATGAGTATATAATATTTTATAGTGTAAATATAATGGCATTTATTTAAATAACCTTATACTATTGGGCTTTTGAACTGTGGTGTTGCAGAAGACTTTGGAGAGTCCTTTGGGCTACAAGGAGATCCAACCAGTCCGTCCTAAAGGAGATCAGTCCTGGGTGTTCATTGGAAGGACTGATGCTGAAGTTGAAACTCAAATACTTTGGCCTCCGGATGCAAAGAGCCTACTCATTAGAAAAGACCCTGATACTGGGAAAGATTGAAGGCAGGGGAAAAGATGACGACAGAGGACAAGATGGTTGAATGGCATCACTGACTCAATGGACATGAGTTTGAGCAAGCTCTGGGAGATGGTGAAGGACAGGGAAGCCTGGCGTGCTGCAACCCATGAGGTTGCAAAGAGTTAGGCATAACTGACTGATTGAACAACAATATTGTTGGACATTTGGTGTTTGAATTGTTTCTCTTCTTATCTGTTTTTATATAGTTACAAACTTCTCTGCATTGAGTACTTCTTGTGCTTATATCATTGTGCATATTTAAATGATCTCTTTGGAATGAATTCTTAAATATAGAATTATGTGATCAAAGAATATATCCATTTTAATGTTTAAATTAAAATGATTTTAATTTTAATGGACTTCCAATCCATCTACCTAGTTCTATACCTGCTTCCTCACAAATGATTCTTTTGCTACCCTGCCCAGTATAGAAACCTATAGTCTTTACCTGCCTCTATCACAAAAATGGATGCATATAGGATATATGTACTGCTTTCTGTCTTCTTTCAAAGCTATATCTAATTATTATTTAAGCCTGTATGCAATTCTACTCTTTGGATGGATGGCTGGTTTTGTTTTTTGCTCTGACAAAGAATGCTGTAATAATTATCAGCACCTACATACTTTATTTGCACTTTTTCAGTGTATCTGTTGAATAAAATTCTTAGAAGTGGAACTTCTGAGCCAAAAATATATGAATTTATAATTTTTTAAAAGTATTTGTTAAAAAATTCTTAAAGAGATGGGAAAGCCAGACCACCTTACCTGTCCCTAAGAAACCTGTATACAAGCTAATAAGCAACAGATAGAACTTTTCACTTTCATGCATTGGAGGAAGAAAATGGCAACCCACTCCAGTGTTCTTGCCTGGAGAATCCCAGAGATGGCGGAGCCTGGTGGGCTGCCATCTATAGGGTCGCACAGAGTCAGACATGACTGAAGCAATTTAGCAGCAGCAGCAGCAGTACCAAACATGGAACAACAGACTGGTTCCAAATTGGGAAAGGTGTACATCAAGGCTGTATATTGTCACCTTGCTTATTTAACTTATATGCAGAGTACATCATGGGAAACGCTGGGCTGGATGAAGCACAAGATAGAACCAAGATTTCTGGGAGAAATATCAATAACCTCAGATATGCAGATGACACCACCCTTCTGGCAGAAAGTGAAGAACTAAAGAGCCTGTTGATGAAAGTGAAAGAGGAGAGCGAAAAAGTTGTCTTAAAGATCATTCAAAAAACGAAGATCATGGCATCTGGTCCCATCACTTCATGGCAAATAGATGAGGAAACAGTGAAAAAAATGGCTGACTTGATATTTCTGGGCTCCAAAATCACTGCAGATGGTGATTGCAGCCATGAAATTAAAAGACACTCCTTGGAAGGAAAGTTATGACCAACCCAGACAGCATATTCAAATGCAGAGACATTACTTTGCCAACAAAGGTCCATCTAGTCGAGGCTATGGTTTTTCCAGTGGTCATGTATGGGTGTGAGAGTTGGACTATAACAAAAGCTGAATGCCAAAGAATTGATGCTTTTGAACTGTGGTGTTGGAGAAGACTCTTAAGAATCCCTTGGACAGCAAGGAGATCCAACCAGTCCATCCTAAAGGACATCAGTCCTGAGTGTTCATTGGAAGGACTGATGTTGAAGCTACTTTGGCCACCTGATATGAAGAGCTGACTCATTGGAAAAGACCTTGCTGCTGGGAAAGATTAAAGGTGGGAGGAGAAAGGGGGTGACAGAGGATGAGATGGATGGCATCACCGACTCAATGGACATGGGTTTGGGTGGACTCCTGGAGTTGGTGTTGGACAGGGAGGCCTGGTGTGCTGTGGTCCATGGGGTCACAAAGGATCGGACATAACTGAGTGACTGAACAGAACTGAATTCTGTTTTTCTTTCTGTCCTTTATTTTCCTTTCTCATTTAATCCTCTATTTCCCTTTGTGTGTCTTCTATAATTTCTATTTTCTCTTTGACTCTCTCTAATGATTTCATTTCTTGAATGACTTTGATTTATTCTTATAGTTTTTTTTGTGAGCTCTGCCAGATCATATTTCATCTTGTCTTTCTGTCTTACCATTTCATTTCTGAGATCTTGTATTTCTGCCTTGGGCACATCTTGTCTCAGGATAGGACACGGGTTGGGGTTGGGGGAGGACTGGGTGAGGAGGGTGGGGGAAGAGTCCAGGATATTTTTCAATCTTTCTGATTTTATACTACAGACTTTCTCCTTTATTATATATGGAGACTGCTTTCTACAGATGTTCCCCGTCTGCGACTTTGTGTGTGTATGTGTACCTCTTCTACTTTGAATAATTAGCCATATTTCTGCATCTCAGGGTGTGCTTCTCACCTTCTGAAGGCACTATTGCTTCCTGACGTCTCTTGGTCTTAGCCCCACTTGTCATTACAGTCTCTCCATGTTTTTTTCACTTTCTTCCATGGCACCCTTGGCTGATCACAATCTTTACAGAAGTTTTAAAGTCTTCAGATTATACCTCTCTCTTCCTTCTGCTAAAGATGAACCTTACCGAGTATGCTTTATTCATTGTCTTTGTTGCTTTTACATGCAGTCCTGGAGGAGACAGGGACAGTTCTGGTTTAGACAGTCATGTTTATTATATCGGAAGTCCAAACTGATCTTTTCCTAATTATTTAGTCAGGATTACCTTGAAAAATATTTTTAACATCTTGATAATATGAGTTTAGCGTAATTTATCAGTTCATTTGAAACTCAGTGTTTTTAAATTGATTTGATGCAATAATGGAATATTAAAAAGCCATAGAAAGAATGAAATTGAGTCATTTGTAGAGACATAGCTAGGCCTAGAGATTGTCATATGGACTGAACTAAATCAGAAAGAGTAAAATAAGTATTATGTCAATGTATATTTGTAGAATCTAGAAATGTGGTAGGGATGATCTTACCTATAAAGCAGAAATAGAGAGACAGATATAGAGAATAATCATGTGGATACCAAAGGGAAAGGTGTAGTGGTGGGATGAATGGAGAAATTGGGATTGACCTGTATACACTACTGTGCATAAAATAGATAAACTAATGAGAACTGACTTGTACCAGGAACTCTTTGTGCTCTGTGGTGTTCTGTGGGAAGGATATCAATAAAAGAGATGATGTACGTATGCATATGGCTGATTTACTTGGCTGTACAGCAGAAATTGACAGAGCTGTGTAAAGTAACTATACTAAAAAAAAATAAAGTCAGTTGCAAAATTTCTAGCAAGGAAAGACATCCTTCTTGCCTTTTTGATTGGAAATACATAAAAGGAACTTTTATAATAGGATCCACATCTAAATAAGGGCAGTGGCTTAAGTTCCATTTAATTTTAAAATCTTGGTCATTCTTTCCTTGAGGACAGAGTAACTGGAAGAAAATATAATTTTAGTACCAAAAGAACAATTTTGAAACCTTAAGAGCTTGCCAAAAATAGAAGTGGTTAAAAGTTGACATTTTCCTCTTAGGATGATATCCCTCAGACACTGAAATTTTGCAGTATTTTTGCTCAAGAACTTTAGTGTAGCCTGAGATTTGTCATATCACCTGAAGACCTGAGTATGCTTCACTGTGCTTGGCCTCTAAGTGTATAGCTTGGACAAATCAAGTTTAAATTATTTAGATAAAAAATAGAGTAATTTTTTGTCATATCTCCAAGTAGGGTGTAAATGTTGGCCTAGTTTTCTCCACATGAATTATCCATCTTGTGAACTTCTTATTACAGTTATACAGACTTTTATCGCTTCTCAAATAACAAGGATATGATGCCTAAATAGCTTAGTTGTATATAATATTTTGAATGAACAATAAGAGTTTTCTCCTTTCTTTGAAAATATGGTTTCTTCTAAAGTGTTTGAGAACCACTAGAATGGTAAAAACTACTGGAAGTTTGTTAGATCTGATTTTGGATTCTTGAATACATTTGACCTATGAAACAAAAGTTATTTTGCTGATAGAGAAGGAAATTACGTAATTAAGCTTTCATTTGTTTCATGGTCCTTAGTGATACATTGCTCTTCATGCTTCTGTCTTCTTTTGCTCCCAAGTTTAGTACAATGTGAATGGGAAATTAGGAGTATAGAATTTTCCTAGCTGATTTTGTCTGAGGCTCTAAATACTTAATGCCATTTTTTCACACCCTATGATAAACAGTACAGAGGAAATGCAGGGCTAACTGAGACAGCTGTATTTATTCACTACTGGCCCTCAGTCTTGTCTCTATGAAGGGTCTTTTAATTATAACTAACCTCATCTAGCCACAGGCTATTTTTTGATGACACAGATTGTAAGAAGAAAAACACATGAATAACTTTAGAAGATCATAAACCTTTTCATGTACTTTTTCATCTTGACAAACAACTCGACACCCCAACTATGGGATGATTTATCTCCTAGTTTCTTTTATATTAATAAACCAGCCAAGGCAGTCCCTTCAATAGCTATATTATGTGATTGTTTAGGTCAAATATGTATTCAAATATTTTTTTCCCTGCCTGTTTACCCTTCATCCTTTCAAGACAATTGGAGCAAGTTGAGGAATAAAATTATGACAAAATAATCCTTTTGAAAATAGCTTGGAACATGGGCGTATTTTTAAATGACAACATATTTAATACCTGGAACTTATGGAAGACCAGGTGTTCCTGATCAGGTCAGGCCTGGTATCTTAGAAGGTGAATTGTGGTCGATATCCTAAGAATACAGATAGGCAAATGTCCCATAGGATGAGTCAGGGTCAGATTCCATAGAAAACCAAAGGTGATCAAATACAGTCACTGCATTCCAAGGGTAAGACACAGGCCAGAATTCATCAGATTCAAACTTCAGACTCTCTAATAGAACTTAGGTTAGAAAGACGGACAGAAAATTAAATTGGATTCATCATATTTATGAATGAAACAGAAATATATGCAATCAGTTTTATTGGTCATAGCTATCTCTTGTGTGTTAAGGTTGGACTGTGTTAAGGTATTACTGGGAGATATTATTCTTGGATCGCTCTCAAAAATAATTGTAGCCACTTGAGGGTCTTGGCATATCCCAGAAAACACAAAGGTGAAGCTGATCTGCGAAAATCTGGAAAATACTATCATGAAGTGAAGAAAAGGGGCAGGGGGCATCTTAAGCATTCCTCTGAAAAGTGTGCTGTCTTTGTTCTCTTGTGTGTTAAGGTTGGACTGTGTTAAGGTATTACTGGGAGATATTATTCTTGGATCGCTCTCAAAAATAATTGTAGCCACTTGAGGGTCTTGGCATATCCCAGAAAACACAAAGGTGAAGCTGATCTGCGAAAATCTGGAAAATACTATCATGAAGTGAAGAAAAAGGGCAGGGGGCATCTTAAGCATTCCTCTGAAAAATGTGCTGTCTTTGTTCTGTGAGAATCCTGGAAAAACTCTCCCTGGGAGAGGAGTTTCAGATGCCCATTTTTTCTGAAGTCATGTGTTCTTTATGATACTCAGCACAAAGTGACCTTCTAGGGTTTTTTTTTTTTAAGAAGATATGTGTCTTTCATGACGCAAAAGTTATTAAGAACACTGTGACCCATGCAATAAGTTGCTTTTCGTGGAACACTGAAAGTTAATTCTGACCACTCTCCATCTCGTAGTTCTCATCATATATGCATACCTCTGTTCACTGTCTGCCTTTGGGTGGGTCCTCCCATCTTTCTTCTGTTTTTTTACACTGCCACAGAATTTTGAAACTCAAAGAGGGCTTCGTAATCAGGGAGCAGCATTTTATAGATGTCAGAACTACTTGAGAGGAGACACCTTAATCAAGGTCAGACAGCACTCTGTGAAAGAGCTAAAGGGACAGTCTCTTGATTGTACCCTGCCGCTTTTTGAACATCAAAACAAATATGGGAAATTTTAGTTTTTCTTACAACACTCAGTTCCAGTCTCTGTCTTCGGGAGAGCCATTTCTGTGTTGCAAGGGCATGGATTTGAATCCAGGCTACACTGCTTACTTGCTTTATAATCATGGGCAAGTTCTTTTATCTCCATTGTCTCAGTGACCTAAGTGGTCAAATGGGGGAAATAATAGCTCCTAGAGTTGTTAAGAATAAGTTAATATTCATGAGGCACTTAGAGTTGTTCCAAGCCATAGTAAGGGCTCAATAGGCAATAGCCGCCATTATTATAATTGTCTGTGTCAATCACTCTTTCTCTCTTAATTTGTAGTTTTCATGAATACCACCCAGGTAGCGCTTACTTATTTTTTAGCTCTTTTATTTAGAATGTTAGTTTATTCCAGTTTCTTCTTGGCAGGGCAGGGACTATGTTCTCTACTTTTTCTTTATACCTCCATAAGGCTTGATACAATGTTTGATGCAAAATCAAAATTATGTTAAAACTGTTTTTTCTTGCTGGTTGATATTAAGGTAAATTGATTTCTAATAGTTGCAACTTTGGCCAACTTCTAGTTGTTTTCAAAGAAAATGGTGAGTAAAATGTGGGAGTAATACTACATAGTGATGTTCTGTGTTGGAAAAAAGAAAAGACCTCTGCACACTTACAACATTTAAAGGTACATAAGAGGTCCTCAGAATATATGTTTAGGGTGAATTTAGGAGTAGTGGGTAAGAGAAAGAATATTTTGCATTAGTACCAGGGCCACTATGTAAGATGCTACTGGATACTTTCAAACCATATCACTATTGGTACCATAGTGATATGAATAGTAATTACTCTTAGCCCTGAATTCTAGGCATTTTACTAAGACTCCTTTTTGTTGTTTAGATACTAAGTTGTGCTGAACTCTTGCAGCCCCATGGACTGTAGGCCTCCAGGCTTCTCTGTCCATTGGATTCTCCGGGCAAGAATACTGGAATGGGTTGCCATTTCCTTCTCCAGGGGATCTTCCAGATTGAACCCATGTCTTCTTCATTGGCTGGCAGGCAATTCTTTTACCACTGAGTCACCAGGGAAGCCTGCTAAGACTCATTTTTAATGCATGTTCTTGGCTACATATTAGAATTGCTTGGTAACCTTTGTTTTTAATAGAGACATAACTGATATTTAACACTGTATTAGTTTTAGGTATACAACAGTATGGTTTTATGTGTGTATATGTTATGAAATGATTCCAGGTCTAGTTCACAGTTGACTCTTGAAACACATAGGTTTGAACTACATAGATTTACTTACAAACAGATTTTTTTCAATAACTGTATTGGAAAAATTTTTTGAGATTTCTGACAATTTGAAAAAGCTTACTAATGAACCATATAGCTTAGAAATGTTGAAACAATTAAGAAAAGACTATGTCATGGATTCATGAGATATATGTAGGTATACATATAACATACAGTTATATGTTAATCTACTGTTTATGCTATCAATAAGGCTTCCAGTCAACAGTAGGCTATGAGTAATTAAACTTAATGGAGCAAGAGTTAAATGTGGATTTTCCACTGTCTTGGTTTAGAGGAAGGGGGCCGATACCCCTAATTGCTGTTTTTTTTCCAAGGGCCAGTTGTATATCCATCACCACACATAGTGTCCATTCTGTCTTGTGATGAGACTGGGTTTTTGTCTTCAGTCTCTCTGCAAAAATCTATGTTTTTATTAGGAACAAAAAAGATATGTAGGTGAGAAAGATAGAGGGAAGTGAATTAAAGAAACAACATTTGTAGATATTTTAGCCATTTTGCCTTAAGCTGCTAAAGAAATTCCTGCCATTATATAGGATGATAAGGAATGTAACTTGTATTGTGTTGCCCGTGGAGCGCACCTTACTTTCTTTTAATATTAAGACTATAAAACTTGTACTTACAAACAGTAAATGCAGAGACTGCATAATAAACTCTTGGGTCATAGTTTGTTTATTCATTCAACAAATATTTATTGAATGCCTATTATAAACAAGGCCCCATTTGAAGACATGGCCTAAACCAGATTGTTTTTCTGCACATCTGAAATTAAATACAGTATTATGGGTGTAGAATAGGAATTAAAAGGATAATGAGACCAATGTATTAATAGCAAATGGATATGTATTGAGAGCCTTTGTGTTGGACACTATGCTTTGTGCTGCATATTTATTAGCTCATGTCATCCATACAACTTTGTAAGGGTAACTTATTTTACCCATTATAAAGATGAGGAATGATGATGATGATGATAGTCGCTCAGTCGTGTCCGACTCTTTGCGACCCTGTGGACTATAGCCTGACAGGCTTCTTTGTCCATGGGATTCTCTAGGCAGGAATACTGGAGTAGGTTACCATTTCCTTCTCCAGGGAATCTTCCTGACCCAGGGATCGAACCCGGGTCTCCCGCATCGGAGGCAGACGCTTTAACCTCTGAACCACCAGGGAAGCCCCAAAGATGAGGAAACCAAGGATCAAAGCTGTAGAATTACTACTTAAGGTTACACAAATAGTACATAGAATCAGGATTTCAGCCCAGATCCTCTGATTTTTTTGTTGTTGTTGTTCAGTGACTTTTTACACACAGAGAGGGGAAATGTGTAGTCAAAGAAGTTGGTTATATTTGTGAGTCTGTGTGTATATAAGTCACTAAATATTGGACTTTTTTATCTTGGTCTACACATCTAGCCTGTGCTTCCCAGGTGGAGCAGTGGTAAAGAATTCCCTTGCCAATGAGGGAGATGCTGGTTGATTCCTGAGTTGGGAAGACCCCTGGAGAAGGAAATGGCAAGCCACTCCAGCACTCTTGCCTGGGAAATCCCATGGACAGAGGAGTCCAGCGGGCTACAGTCCACGGGGCCGGAAGAGTCGGACACGACTGAGCGACCAAGCCACCACCACAAAACACTTGAGCTGATAAACCATGATACTGCATTCAGGTCATACCTAAAGTCTGTCTTCATCCTTGGTGTTTTTATTTAACTTTTCTTTTATTAATAACTTTACAATTAATTGACCAGGTACTTGACAACCAAGTTAACTAAAATTAAGAATTGAATAAGAAAATAAGAGAACATAAAATGCAATACTTAAATACCTGAAGCCTGTCTACAGATGATGGATCATAACAGCTATTTCACTGAGGTCTATAATTGGGTAAGTTGCAAAAATGAATGAAGCAGCATTTGGAGAAAAATCTAGACAACAGTAAATGCCTGTGAGCAAATGGTGCAATAGAAAGAGATGAAGAAGGCAGATGGATACTAATGGGAGTCACCATGCAAATAAAATACAGAATAAGTGTGAATAGCCAGCTCATGGGTCCAGTGAGTAAAATGGCAGGAAGATATTCTAAAAAAAAAAAAAAAAAGGAACTTCAGTAACTGGATGTACTAGGTTATTCCATTGTGTGAAATGCTGGACAGTTATGGGAATACTGAGGACATTTCTTTCTCTATCCTCACTTTCTTTTGTTTCAACATTAATACTTCCATTTAATGTAGGGGGTAAACTCTATGTTTTATGGCTCTGTAGAATCATGGAGTTGACTTTGAACTGAACTTTGCCACTGATAGGACAGGATAGACATATTATTTAAACCTTTTGGATCTCCACATCTGTGTAAAATGGAGGTGAAAAATGTTCCCATGTTGCTGTTGTGTAAATGTGAGAGGAAGAAATGAAACACAGGATGTAATATATCTATTGTTGATGCCAGGCACATCTTGGATGGACAGTAATGAGAGGTGATTACAATTATTATACTCAAGTTGTCAAGCTAACTTCCTGCCCTTTCAGCCTTCATCTAGTCTCCTTGTTAAAAGTAAAAAAAAAAAAAAAAGGAACTTCAGTAACTGGATGTACTAGGTTATTCCATTGTGTGAAATGCTGGACAGTTATGGGAATACCGAGGACATTTCTTTCTCTATCCTCACTTTCTTTTGTTTCAACATTAATACTTCCATTTAATGTAGGGGGTAAACTCTATGTTTTATGGCTCTGTAGAATCATGGAGTTGACTTTGAACTGAACTTTGCCACTGATAGGACAGGATAGACATATTATTTAAACCTTTTGGATCTCCACATCTGTGTAAAATGGAGGTGAAAAATGTTCCCATGTTGCTGTTGTGTAAATGTGAGAGGAAGAAATGAAACACAGGATGTAATATATCTATTGTTGATGCCAGGCACATCTTGGATGGACAGTAATGAGAGGTGATTACAATTATTATACTCAAGTTTTCAAGCTAACTTCCTGCCCTTTCAGCCTTCATCTAGTCTCCTTGTTAAAAGACTTTGGCCAATACTAATGGGGGAGGGGCTGGAAAGTAATAGGTCAAAGGTTTGTATTTTGATGAATTTCTCTTAAGATTTACTTATCCATTTGGACTCATTGAGTCTCTGGACTACCCAAATTATTGAAATATTTGGGTAGAAAGAAGTGAAAGTAGGAAAAAGAAAGAAAGAAAGTGAAGTTGCTCAGTCATGTCCAACTCTTTGTGACCCCATGGACTGTAGCCTGCTGGGATCCTTCATCCATGGGATTTTCCAGACCAGAGTACTGGAGTGGCTTGCCATTTCCTTCTCCAGTGGATCTTTCTGACCCAGAGATCGAACCCCGGTCTCCCACATTGTATGCAGACTCTTTACCATCTGAGCAACCAGGGTATCCTGAAGTATCCGTAGTCCTTAAACTAAATGTTAAGGCTGAGAAATTAAAGTGATTGAACCACATGCATTATTGTTCCCTGAGAAATAGTTAGCATGGCAGTGCTGAGATGACTTTTATTTGAATCTCTTATTTTCTGCTCACTGCCTGCTCATCTTTTGGATAAGTTATATAGTTTCTTTGAGCCTCCCTCCCTATCCTGGAAGATCCCAGAGGAACCAGAGATCAAATCAACATCCGTTGGATCATTGAAAAAGCGAGAGAGTTCCAGAAAAACATCTGCTTCTGCTTTATTGACTATGTCAAAGCCTTTGACTATGTGTATCACAATGAACTGTGGAAAATTCTGAAAGAGATGGGAATACCAGACCACCTGACCTGCTCTTGAGAAATCTGTATGCAGGTCAAGAAGCAACAGTTAGAACTGGACATGGAATGACAGACTGGTTCCAAATAGGAAAAGGAGTACATCAAGGCCAGTAAGAAGCCTCTTCCCGATTCAGCCATCATCCTCTTGCAGTGTCCTTCCATGGTGGAAGGAGCTAGAGATCTCTGTGGAGTCTCCTTTAAAAGGTACTAATCTCATTCATGAGATTTCCACCTGCATGACCTAATCACCCCCAAAGGCCCTACCTCCTGTTACCATCAAGTTTATTTATTTGTTTGGTTGACTGATTAGGCTCATTGGGTCCATTGGGTCTTAGTTGTAGCACATGAGGTCTTTCACTGAGGGACACAGATTCTCTGGTTGTGGCATGCAGGCTCAGTAATTGTGTTGCCCAGGCTTAGCTGCTTCACAGCATGTGGAATCTTGGTTTGCCAACCAGGGAGTGAACCCGTGTCTCTGCATATCAAGGTGGATTCTTAACCACTGGACCACCAGAGAGGTCCCACCATTAACTTTAGAATTTAGAATTTCGGCATATGAATTTTGGAGGGACCTAAACATCCAGACCATAACTGATATGAATTACTAGAGTGGTGTCTGGCTCATAGTAAGCATTCAAAACATAAGTAGGCAATTTTGATAAAATTGTATTTCTCATTTCTCATCTTGTTTCTAACTGTGGGGTTGATAATAGTGATGATGATGATGAAAATAATTTATAGAGACAGAGATTTAACTCTGTAATGCTTTTAAGTGCATTATCTCACTTAATCCTCATAGAAAGCCTGTGTATAGGTTAGTATTATTAATCCCCATTTTATAGTTAATAAAACTGAGATTTAGAGGAATAAAGTAATTTAACCAAGTCATGCAAACAGCAGAGCCACTATTAGAATCCAAGAAGAACACAGTGCTTCCACTCAATCTTAGGAAGCACCCATTATAGTCCACAGAGAAGGAAATGGCAACCCACTCCAGTATTCTTGCCTGGAGAATCCCATGGACAGAGGAGCCTGGCAGGCTACAGTCCGTGGGGTCACAAGAGTCGGACATGACTTAGCAACTAAACTACCACCACCATCATATTCCACAGGCAGAGTGAGTTACTCCAGCTTACTTACTGAAATCTTAGCTGTACTTTAGCACCATAGAATGAATAGTCAGATATGAATTTGTGCCTCATATTGAAGAGGACCCTCCTAGGGTTATTATTTTTGATGCTGTTAAAATTCTACTAAATCTATAGCATCAGATATTAATTTTTAGAATTTCTTTACCTGACTGATGGACCAGTTCTGTGGACTAGAGCCACGTACTGAAAAACTTACCATTTCCTCCTAATTCTACATTTAAATACAGCTGACCCTTGAACAACATGGGTTTGAACTGTGTGGATTCACTTACATGCAGATTTTAATAGTAAATACTGCAGGATGAAATGATCCACAGTTGGTTGAATCTACGTATACAGAGGAACCTTAAATTCTGTAGACCGACTATAAATTTTACTGAGATTTTCAACTGTGTGGAGACTTAATACCCATAACCCCAAGCGTTATTTAAAGGTCAACCGTACTATCAAGCCATTGTGCTTTGTTGTAAAAAACCATTCAGTATAGAAATGTTCAGTATTTCCATATGGTGATATAAGACAGAGCTGTTTTATTCCAAAAGTAAAGTATGCATTTCCAGAGCATCAGTTTTATTTGAAATAGAATCCGAAATGTTTCATAAAGGAGGAAGAACTAAAAACCTTTGGAAGTGGCCTTCACCTCTCTACACTCCATTTTTCTTTCCCATTAGAAAGAATGGATTGAAATGGGTCTGTATGCAAACTTGAAATTCTAGGAACTTATCTTGCAAAAAAGTTTTGATTCATGTACTGTGACTATTTTGGAATAAGAACTCTCAACAGAAAAAAAATGTGGTCTAGACTTTTATTTAAAAATTCATTCTAAAATATTCTGCAGATTTAATGACCTACTAAAAAAACTTGGAGATATTGCGGGGAGTTTAAAGGGTGAGCCTGAGGGGTAAAATAGTCTGATTAGAACCTTCTATATTGCAGTCAAGAGTGTGATAAATATTTTACCTTGTAGAGAGATTTTCATCTTAAAGGCAGTTAACCCTAATTAACTTCTAATTTAATTGATTATCAGTCAATATGATAAACTGAGATAAAAAATTGTAATGTCTTGCTCCTGTGAAAAGGGAATGCTTGGAAACTGGAGGATTTGGGGAAGCCTTGATAGCATTACTTAGACAAACCCTTCACATATGGAACTCCACTTTTGAAGTCAGTTCATTCAGTCACTCAGTCTCATTAATTTAGAAGTATTCCAGTATTTTTTGGAAATATCTGCTTTGTACCTGACCATGGTCAATGGGAAAAATAAACAAGTATACCAATCATTGTAGTATAGCTATTTACAGAATAAAGCTAAATGCAGGATTCTTAGTGAGGAAAAGTGTTAGTTGCTCAGTCGTGCCTGACTCTTTGAGACCCATGGACTGTAGCCCTCCAGACTCCTCTGTCCAGGAAATTCTCCAGGCAAGAATACTGGAGTGGGTCAGTTTAGTTCAGTTCAGTTGCTCAGTTGTGTCCGACTCTTTGCGACAGCATGCCAGGCCTCCCTGTCCATCACCAACTCCTGAAGTTCACTCAAACTCATGTCCATTGAGTTGGTGATGCCATCCAGCCATCTCATCCTCTGTCGTCCCCTTCTCCTCCTGCCCCCAGTCCCTCCTGGCATCAGGGCCTTTTCCAATGAGTCAGCTCTTTGCATGACGTGGCCAAAGTATTGGAGTTTCAGCATCAGTCCTTCCAGTGAACACCCAGGCCTGGTCTACTTTAGGATTGACTGGTTGGATCTCAGCCGTTCCCTTTTCTATGGGACCTTCCTGACCCAGGGATTAAAACTGGGTCTCCAGTATCGCAGGCAGATTCTTTACCAGATAAGCCACCAGGGAAGCCCCTTAGTGAGGAAAAGGACATCTGAATTAGCTGTCATTTAGCTGGTAAAGATCATGAAATTATTACCAGGAAACTTCATGCTTGAATTAGGTTATGACGATTAGTCAGAATTAGCCTAGACTACTGCTAGTGAGCAGTTATTAGTTGGATGACAGCAGTGTTGGACAAGGAACTCATGAATCATTGGAATGCATGGAATTTGTGGAATATGACTTATGTATAGGGTACTTTTGATCATTATGCCTCTGGAACCACGTACATCTGAATCATCTGGAGGAACAGCTTAAATACAATATATACACTTCTGGGTCTCAGTCTACACTCACTGATCAGAATACAGGCTATGGTTAAGAGAGCTGGTTTTTTAAATAAGCATTGCATCTCAGTGATTGTTATATATGATAAAAATTTAAGAACCTCTGACATAGATTTTATATTAGAAAATGTGATTGAAGGTGAAGAAGAATTAGCAAGGGGCCAGGTCATGACAAGATACTAAGAATTTTGCCTTGATTTTAATTGAAGAGTTACTTAATGTGCATTTTATCTTGCTAGTGCATTGAAACTGTTGATTGTCCACACGATTAACTTTAGATATGTTTAGTTTCAGATATGGTTGTGGCAGGAGTTGCGAGTCTTCTGTACGAAATGTTGGATTGCAAATTAGATGTTTAAAAGTTAGAATGACTCTACTTTTGGGTAAATAGCTAACTTCCAAAATTAAACCCCTAACTATTTTATTCTAGTCTCCAAACCCAGCTTCTTTGGCTGGTCACTAGAGATCTCATGCCAAGGAGAAAGCAGTTAGCGATTCTCAAGTTGTGCATTAACTTCACTGGGTTCTATCCATTTACCTGTCCCTGCTACTAACTACCCATCCTGCCAGCCAGTCTTCATATTTGTGAGTCTAGTCACAGGACAGAACAGGTGGGAAGGAGGATATAAAATGACAACTGTTCTTAAAGGAGGCAAAACCCTGAAGCTTCACCCAGATGCCTCCCAGGACTGATCAGGAGCCCTGCTGTAAATTGTTCAGAATGCAAGCTGATTGCTTTCTACTTATTCATGTTAGTTTCAAAATGTGACCTTTACTCTTAATGTGAATCCACTACTTTAAAATTAGTTTTATACATTTTTTACATATATCATCACGACTTTTCCCACTATGAAAGGAATTGTTCTTTATCCTTTGATAAGATGTGATATTGCATTTAAGAAATCATATCTCAAATTGTACAAATTATAGTGTACTTTGGGGCACATACTAAAAGATTAATGTTTTTTATTATAAAAATATAAACAAATTTCTGTGTCTAAATTTTCTGGAAGTTTTGGTCCTCTGTTGAATATTATAAAGCCTCCAGTCTTTCATTTTACCTCTGATTTTTTTTTTTTTTGATAGGAAGGAATTCCAAAGTCCTAGGATTGTCTGTCTATCTATAGGTCACATCAAATGGGAAAAGATATTTGTACTTCGATTAAGCATCATTACTTCAGTGGTTTCATGGTATATATCAAAACCAGCTCTATTTATATTTGCCCATTCAGAAGACCCAGAGCCTTCAGCTTAGGGTTTAGAAATTGATGGAAACTTATTTAAGAAACAAGATACTGGTATTTCCAGGTGGTGCAATGGTAAAGAATAAGCCTGCCAATGCAGGAGATGCAAGAGACATGGATTTGATCCCTGGGTTGGGAAAATCCTTGGAGTAGGAAATGGCAACCCACTCCAGTATTCTTGCCTGGGAAATCCCATGGTAGAGGAGCCTGATGGGCCACAGTCTATGGGTCACAAAGAGTCAGACACAGCTGAGCATGTATGTATACTTTATTAATAATAAAAAGGAAAAACCTTAATTCAGGTGGATCCAAATCTGATTCCTGGGCTCATTAGCCACTGATAAGGACATCTTATTCATTAATTGATGCTTCTTTTAGTTATCTTCATGCTGTAATTAAGTATCTTTGAATTGGACCCATTCATCCCTGAGGCAGGTTAGTGTTACTTGCATTTGAATTGCTTCCTTAATTCAGTTCAGACATTAGTTTCCAAGTCTTTCGCTGTTTAAATTAAACAAATTAGAAATGAATAATTACTGGCTCTGTTCCTATAGTAACAAGTGTCACATTGTGACAACTTCAGAAATAAGGTTGGTTATTTTGAGCTCTCTTTGTTTACACTCTTTAAAAGCAAGCTAGGCTCTGTGTTTTATTTTCTATTTATTAGTCAATAATTCCTAAATAGGAGATAAAATCAGAGTGACCTGAAGGATAAATTAGGGCTCTAAAAAGGTGATTTTAAGATTGTCATGTATATTAATTTTAAACCATGGTAGTTTAGATATAGAATTTCTTCTGTAACTTTGAGGCAGGTGTTGTAAGTTTTAAGCTTTTCATTTGAATTAAATGTGGTGACAGCAACAGGACCATTGGAAGTATTTATTCTACTAAACTTAAAGCTAATAGTTATTAAGTACTTAAAGTGTGTCAACACTGTGATAGGAGCTGGGAATCCGAGTTATGTGGAGAAATGCAGTTTCTGTGATGATTTTACATGAGAAGTCTGGATTAGGTGGAACACATTTTTTGCTTGGACTGCAGCAAGATTCCAACTCAAAACTTGCCAGGGTTTTATTCAAAAATTTCCACTATCTTACCTAAAGATCAAGGGTCAGGGAAGAACAGTGACAATCCTTGCTATTATTGTTGTGCTGAAGTGTGAAATGGAGTATTTCCTGCCATATCAACAAACAAGGATGTCACAGTCATCAGTGATTCTGGCCCTCCACATGTGATACCCTGAGCCCTCAGGGCAATCGGGAAGGAGGATACCAGCACAATCTGGCAGTTATCAGTTTGCAGCCACCCTGTATGGTGGGCACTGAGGAACTCCAAATGTGGAAAACATAGGATGCTGTCCCCAGATTGTTGAGATGCATATGAAAGGAATGATTTCAGTAAACCCAGACTCTTGCATCTTCACATACATGGAAAGTGCTAAATTCCTTAGCTTGAGACATCTGGTTTTCTCTACTGAACAGTAATCTTTTGATGTCCTACCTGCCTTTGTTGCAAAACTTCTGTATAACCTGGCTCCTCCCCTGCTCTTGTTGGAGCAATTCTTTCAGGGTTCCTTGAGATGCTGTCTCCCAGTCTTGAAGCTGGAGAAGGCAATGGCACCCCACTCCAGTACTCTTGCCTGGAAAATCCCATGGACGGAGAAGCCTGGTAGGCTGCAGTCCATGGGGTCACCAAGAGTCGGACATGACTGACTTCACTTTCACTTTTCACTTTCATACATTGGAGAAGGAAATGGCAGCCCACTCCAGTGTTCTTGCCTGGAGAATCCCAGGGACGGGGGAGCCTGGTGGGCTGCTGTCTATGGGGTCGCACAAAGTCGGACACAACTGAAGTGACTTAGCAATAGCAGTCTTGAAGTCCTAAAAATTCCCACTGAATAAAAGAGAACTGTCAACTTTTAGGTTGTGACTGATTTTTAAGTTGTCAAAAGGAAAGATGATAAATTGACCTGTGATAGGGTAAGATTGGAATTTAGCACTGTTGTCTTTGCAGGAGGTTAAGATTCATTCTTAATCTCAAAAGGAAGTTAGCTGTGTAACTTATATTGAAAATTGGTGTGTGTGGGGTAGGGGAAGGGCAGGAGAGAAAGAAATTTATGTGTGTGAAGGCTTATATAAAATATATTTATGTTTTATATACTTTTTCAAATAATATGCACACACACAGTCAATCCTGCAATAACACGACATATGCATTTCTAAAAATCACCACATTATGTAAATTTCACAAAAACAACCACAGGCCTTGTGGGAAAAATGGAGTTAGAGACACAACACTCAAATACTTTGTCTTTGACACATGCAAAGAAGACAGGAACCTAGTAAGAATGACAGCACACTTTTACACATGGTAGTGGGTAAAGAAATACATAAATATATCATAAATATGGTACTTTACCTTGAAAAAGACCTGATGTTTGCTAGTGGGAGTGAGTGTCAGAAAGATTGCAGCTTGTGAGTTTTTGCAGAGTGAACGAATGAAGATAATCTGAAATTGGACAGAAAATTTTAACTCTTAATGTCAATAGGTGTGAGTCATAACACACTGAATTTGCTGGTAAATATTTGAAGTGTGTGCATGTGTGTATTTGCTGTGTTCTTACATAGCCCAATTCAACTGGGTGCAGTATTCTATAGATGAAATTGTACAGAAGAAAATGTAAAACTTGATTTATGCTTGAATTGTTTCATAATACATGAATTTTACTGGAGTAAATTTGTATTTCATAATAAGCATGATATATGTGGAAGTCATATCTCCATTTTCTCTCAAAGTATCTGACCTGTATCTTTATTTTGGTACTTACATTCTGATTATAATTGAATTGTTTATACATATCATTTCCTCAGTTATTCATCAAAGTCTGTGGGATGGGGAAAGGGTATCTCTGATGTAGCTTTGATTTCTATAGTATCTAGTGAGGTTACTTGGGCTTCCCAGGTGGCACGAGTGGTTAGGAACCCACCTGCCAATGTAGGCGTGAAAGTGAAAGTGAAGTCGCTCAGTCGTGTCTGAGTCTTTGCGACTCCAAGGATATAGCCCACCAGGCTTCTCCATCCATGGGATTTTCCAGGCAAGAATACTGGAGTGGGTTTCCATTTCCTTCTCCAGCGGCCCTTCTTGACCCAGGGATCGAACCTGGGTCTTCCACATTGTAGGAGATGAGGGTTCAATTCCTAGATTGGAAAGATCCCTTGGAGGAGGCCACAGCAACCTACTCCAGTATTCTTGCCTGGAGAATCTCATGAACAGAGGAATCTGGCAAGCTATGGTCCATGGGGTCACAAAGAGCTGGACATGACTGAAGCAGCTTAGCACGCATGCACACACAGCCTTAGTTACTCCTGAAATATCATTATAAATACTTGTTGAATGAATAGTGGTAACTCTTTGAGATTGAGGCATAGATGAGTGGATTTCAGGAAGGCATTAAAGGAGAGTTTCAAAAAAGAGATAAAATATCTGGTGGTGCATTCTGGGTAGTTGTGTTCATTATAAAGTTGTAGTGAATCTACAGGACTGAGATGCAGATATGAAGAGATACACTCCAGTCTATACTCAGGACACATTGTTAAGTGGCTCCTCGCATGTGGTATACTTTTTGATTGCAAAGAAATAATGGGCTCTTTGATTGAAGACAATGAGTGACACAGGAGCAACTTAACCAGCAGGTTTAGGAGGTGAAAATGCGATAGCATCCTTTGGACAAACATTGGATTTTGAGTTGGTTCCCATGAAGCCCAGGAAGCTTCCTAGAATCTTCTCAAAGCTGTTGTGAAGGTGGAAGATGAAGACTTGAGTTTTCAGCACCTTTGCCTTTATTTCAAATTTAGATTATTTTGTTTCTCAAAACTGTGGTTCCCTGGACAGCAGAGAAGTGTTTGCAAGTCATTGGCTGTAGTTTTGGGTAAGATAGTCAGGATAATGGGGATGGTGTATTTTGTGTTAACTGTGTGAAGATGAGCTCCTGCCTTTCTTAATCTCAAGTAGAATCCTCTTATCTTCCCTCTTTCTTCTCTGCAATAGAACAATAGAACTCCTGCAGTAGAAGGAGGACTCTCCAGCATATAACTTGAGGAACTGCACAAACTTGATGGAATTGGTGGTGGTTTAAGGGAAGATATTTGGGCTGCCTCAAATCAAACCCATGAAACTTTAGGCAAGCTCTTCCATTCAAATAGACATGCAGTCAAATTCCCAGTCTTAGGTCTATAGACTTATAGCTGTTTACCCATAAATGGGTATAAATTAGTGTAAAATGTTCAAAGCACAAGTAGGAGAATATTCTATCTCAAAGACAGTGCTCATTTACAAGAGCCGTGATTTTCTGTACAACTGACGAAGCATCTATAAAAATTGCATTGAGTATTGATGGAAGAGAACTTCATAAAATATACTCAGCTCGGTAATTCAGTGGCTAATAATCCAGTTTATAGGTAATTTCAGTTCAGTTCAGTTGCTCAGTCGTGTCCGACTCTGCGACTCCATGAAGCGCAGCACACCAGGCCTCCCTGTCCATCACCGACTCCCGGAGTTCACTCAGACTCACAGCCATCGAGTCAGTGATGCCATCCAGCCATCTCATCCTCTGTCGTCCCCTTCTCCTCCTGTCCTCAATCCCTCCCAGCATCAGAGTCTTTTCCAGTGAGTCAACTCTTCACATGAGGTGGCCAAAATACTGGAGTTTCAGCTTTAGCATCATTCCTTCCAAAGAAATCCCAGGGCTGATCTCCTTCAGAATAGGTAATTTAGACCTCTAATTTTTCTTATGTTGTCCATGTTTTGGTCATTTCCTATGCCAGCTGTTTGACAGGAATAGTCAAGGTAAAAGTTTGTGAGCTTTTAGCCACGAACAGTCAGTTTTGTCAACAGTTACAGTTTCTTTTAAGATTTGATGGAAGAGGTTGTTGAAACCCTTAAGTCGGATTTAGAGTCATCTGGAGATTTCATTAATCCATGATCTTTCTCTAGTAAATTGCCATCAAAAAAAGGAATTATTATTCCATTAGCCCTTCTAAAAATGCAATTCAAATTATTTGCCCTGGAGAAGGAATAGCATTATCTTTGATAAAGAGCACTAGTAAAGATCAGAGGTGCAAAAGGATGATGGAAATCAAATTGTCAGAGCATCTTTTCTTTTTTTTAAATTTTTCTTGGTTAAAATTTCAAATTGATGAATTACACATGAAACAGTTTCCCATATGAACCAACTAGTGAATAGCTGTATATGTCATCAGTCTGAAAATTCAGGAAGTTAGGTATCAGTCTAGTTTTGCTGAATTAATGCACTCAATAGAATTTTCAGTAGAGGTAGAGCAACAAGGAGTGGTACTTGTGTTCCTATGCTCACTGCCCTCAGATAAACCTTGTCCCTTTTTGAATACTGGTATCCTCTACCATTGCTCTTGTAACACACCATCCATTAACAAAGTACTTAGTAAGCATTTATGTTCCAGGTATTGTCTTAAGTACAAGGGTTATATGTGAATTCGGATTCAGACCTTAGCTTTGAAGAATTTAACATTTGGAAAAGGAGGTAAGTGTGTAAGTGTGGCAAATTTTTTTCCTTTTTCCCTTGCAGATCTGTTCTCTACCCTAACCTACCACTTTATCTGTCCCAGCATACTGCAAAGGTTCCCTGGTCCTCTCCCTTTTAGGAGAATTGGTTTATTTCAGGGGCACCCCAGCAGCGGATGAGAGGCAGCGGAGAGTGAGATTAATTATTCCTTCTTCCTGTGAAACTCCTGGTGTTGGCCGTATTCCTCTACTGAATGCTCCTCTAAACATACCCTCATCTGTTGACTCTCTCCTTCCAGATGTGGCCCTCATCTCTTCCCTTTGACTCTTTGGGCTAGAGATGGTGACAGTTTCTCTGCTACTCTTTCTGGGTATTGTGCTAATCCTTGTGTCTCGTCTCCATTCTGCCCACACATCTGATAATAAATAAAGTCTCTCAAAATGATTCTACTGCAAGAAGACTGGTTCCTCTTAGGACTCAGCTACAGTAAATATTGTTTATTCAATTATATAAGTCATTGAGGAGAAAGACATTTTCCTCTACTCTTCTAGGTTCTCGTAGCTGGTCCAAGAAATGACATGAGACAGATTAACAGGAAAAAATCAGACAAAAGTGCAGTAACGTGTAAACTGTGTACATGGCAGAGACCCAGGGGAGCTGAGTAACTCACCCA
Organism: Madoqua kirkii; assembly: GCA_006408675.1. Taxonomy (NCBI): domain Eukaryota; kingdom Metazoa; phylum Chordata; class Mammalia; order Artiodactyla; family Bovidae; genus Madoqua; species Madoqua kirkii. Next base: position 23,555 of record SJYC01000663.1, read on the forward strand.
GATGGCCGAAGTTGTCGTTCAGTCACTCAGTCCTGTTGGCCTCTTTGTGACCCCATGGACTGCAGCACCCCAGGCTTCCCTGTCCTTCACTGGCTCCAAGGAGTTTGCTCGGATTCATGTTCATTGAGTTGGCGATGCTATCTATCTCATCCCCTGCTGCCCCCTTCTCCTTTTGCCTTCAGTTTTTCCCAGCATCAGGGTCTTTTCCAATGGCTGTTCGCATCAGGTGGTCAAAGTACTGAAGCTTTGGCTTCAACAACAGTCCTTCCATTGAATATTCAAGGTTGATTTCTTTTTGGATGGATTGGTTTGATATTCCCAGTCCCCACCCTAAATACCACCTTCAATTAAGGACAAAAGAGGATGTTGGGGGTTGTGGTTTGGGATTGCAAAGGAGAGGAAAACAATTCATGTGGAGATGGAAAAGCAAACGTTTGAAAAACAAACCTTTGAGACAATGGGAGACAGAGTTGTGGACTCTGATGATGCTAAGGCTGAAACTCCAGTACTTTGGCCACCTCATGCCAAGAGTTGACTCATTGGAAAAGACTCTGATGCTGGGAGGGATTGGGGACAAGAGGAGAAGGGGACGACAGAGGATGAGATGGCTGGATGGCATCACTGATTTGATGGCCATGAGTCTGAGTGAACTCCGGGAGTTGGTGATGGACAGGGAGGCCTGGCGTGCTGTGATTCATGGGGTCGCAACGAGTTGGACATGACTGAGCGACTGAACTGAACTGAGCTTCCCCCACATACCAAGCCTGCATTCTTTGCAGATGTCTCTCGTGGTAGCTCTGTTTCAGGAACAGACTCTTTGTCTAAGTTCTTTAGGCAGCTATGAAGGAGATTAAAAAGAAAGATTTCCAGAGTCTTCTGTTTATGAAAAATAATCAGCCTAAATTAATCTTAGTACCAAAAAATACAATTTGGGATGACAGATTTTGCCCTACAGTGTCAAGTAAGAGAAAGACTACAGTGAGTGCTAAGGGCGTACAAGGGAGAGAAAGACCACTTCTTCTAAACAGTAGCTATCAAGACACACAGCTTAAAATGATGGCACGTGCACTAAAATTTGAAAGATTAGAAGATTTATTAGGAAAAATATGGGAAAAGAAATACCAAGTTGTAAGCAAAGGAACCACTTGCCAAATCACAGTGGTTGAAAATTCAATGGCCAGTCTGGGATCTGTTAGGAATGTGTGATTGGACTGTACTGTGTATAAAAGGGAAAGTGATAGGTACAAAGATGACAGATGTGAAGCTAGTGTGTATCTTGTCTACCATTAACCAGGTATCTAGAGCAAACGTGGTGCTCAGTAAAGAATTTATTGAGAAAATAAAATCAATAAATAGAAAGGCGAGCAGGAGTGTGATCATGAAGGATCTTGAATGCTAAGGATTTTGTACCTCACAGTGAAGACGATGGGGAAGTAAAGATTTTGAGAAGGGGACTGATGCGTTTTCAAAAGTTAATTATATCCTTCCTTTTAAACATCAGTACACTTAGTATCTCATTTACTAGACTGTACCCGTCTTGAGAGCAGGAAACAAGTCCTACTCAACCACATACTCCTGGTGTCTCTAGTAGAACAATGTCCACATTGATGGCATTCGAAATACACTTGAATTACTGCAAGCGCGAGTTACATGGCTAGAGTTTCCGTGGCATCTGCATTTTACTTTAGCCTTTAAAAAGAAGAGAACTCTTAAAATGAAACCATATGATTTTATCCCAAATATTGACTTAATCATCATACAATTGAAAACATAAATACAATGCAACTGATGAGTTTAATATGCTGCCTACTGAAGTGTTACTTGTTTGTTTATTACTCATTGATCCAAAGAAGACCTCAACTTGGAAGATGATTAACTACAGATAAGAGGCTCTCTTGGAATTTGTAAGGAAAGATTTGGGTTTCTTCTGCAAATATTTATCATCATAATCAGTAGCTTGATGGGTTGCTAGTAGACCTTCTGTTCTTTAGAATGAATATAATCACTTTCCTCAAAAATTATCCTCAATGTTTTTATAAATCTTCATCTAAAATCTCTGAGAGTGACAAACTGCTCAGTTTTCCATGAGTGTGAATTAATTCCCAGTTGATCTGTTAGTGTAGACTTGCTAGTGAGTCCAAACATTTATTTTAAATTAGGGAAGTGCAATGTAACAATTCACTATATTTTTCTTACTGTTTGCTTGTATACCTGGGGGAGAGTGGACTGAAAGTGTGTGTTCGGCCACCAGCCAATTCATGCGTTGAAATCTAATCTCTAGTCCCTAATGTGATGGTATTTGGCGGTGGGACTTTGGGGAGCATAATAATGATGTAATGAAGATGGAGCCCTCTTTAGTGAGATTATAAGAAGAGGCCAGAAAGCTCGCTCCCCTGCTTTCCACCTTGCAAGGATACAATAGGAAATAAGCCATCTGCAACCTAGAAGACGGCTCTCACCAGAAATCAGCCATGCTTGGCATCCTGATCTCAGAATTCCAACATCCAGAACCGTGAGAAAAGAAACTTCCATTGTTTATAAGCCACCTAGTCAAAGGTATTTTGTTACAACTATGTGAACAAGTAAGCAAGTGCAGTTTGTAAGAATATAGTCATATACTTTCAGTAGGAGAATAAAGTCATTTCTTCATGTTAGCAGTTCTTTTCCACAGGTATTTCCTGAGCATCTGCTCTTGGCTGTTAGCTATTAGCAAGTTATCAGGGATTGTGAGCAGGTGATATGTACACTCTCCAGACGTTTTTCACTGAGTGGGCACACCTGTTCCCCAGCTGTGGTGGATGTTGTTTGTTAAAGGTTCATACCCGTGTCTCCAAATTATTGCCTATGGATTAGGGAAGTTCCCCTAGCCCAGAGATGCTTGGAAACTGACGCTGCCCTCCGAAGGTGGGCCGTGGCCTGTGAGTGACTGATACAGTATATAAGAGGCCAGCTTTCTCATTCCAGATGGGACAGTCTCTGTGGCACATTCTCTTTGGGAGCACTCATGGGATCAGACTGAAGCTAGACATCTCTTGGAACTACATCTTTGCCTCGCTTGCTCCATCTTGTTCTTCAGTTTATCCTGCTTTCCTCACTTTTCTACTTTCTCCTGAGTGTGCTGCTTCAGTAAATTTTTTACAAAAGCTCTGCCTCGAGGAAACCCCACTGAAGACAGATACTGCAAAAAATAAGGCATAGGCTCTTTTCAGAGATGCATAATTTAGTGAAAGTATATATCAAGTTTGCAAATAATTTAAGCTAGAACATAATATGATTTAGAAGAGGTGCAAAAATAGTAATAGTATGGGATTTAAAGAAAAACATCTTCACAAAGATTATGGCAAAGATGTAAAATCCTTGAAACAAGAAAACTTGAGGTTTGTTTGAGCACTGCATTTTGAGAATTGCATTCTGCCATTTTGTCTTGAAAGTATTTAGAAGGTAATAATGGAGCTATCACTTATATGTCTTAAAAGCTAGGAAAACTGATTTGTCCTTAATTTAAAAGGCAGTGGAAAACCTTTGAATATTTTGAACATCATGGTGATTCTCTTAGAACTGTACTTATGAAGATGTATCTAGATGACTATGTAGAATACATTTTAGTGGTAAGAAATAGGAATTGAAGAGACCAGTAAGGAAACTAATAGTCAGATGAGAAAAAATAATGTTCCACAGTGATGATGGTGATGGCACCTCACTCCAGTACTCTTGCCTGGAGAATCCCATGGATGGAGGAGCCTGGTGAGCTACAGTCCATGGGGTTGCCAAGAGTCGGACACGACTGACCGACTTCACTTTCACTTTTCTCTTTCATGCACTGGAGAAGGAAATGGCAACCCACCCCAGTGTTCTTGCCTGGAGAATCCCAGGGACAGGGGAGCCTGGTGGGCTGCTGTCTATGGGATCGCACAGAGTCGGACACGACTGAAGTGACTTAGCAGCGGCAGTGACGATGAGGTGAGAAATAGATATGAGAGATGTTTTGGAAGTAGAATTGATAGGACTTGGCCAGTCATTGGATATAGAGAGCATCACATAGAGAGAGAACAGTAACTCAAAGCTTTGGGGCTTGTCTAAATGATAAACTCAGTGCTTTCCCAGAAGTGTAATTGTTACATTGAAGGATTTACACATTTAAAAATCTGTTATAAAATGCAGGCACTGAGTTTTGTCTGTTTACAAAAACCTCTGCCATTTTCATGATGGGGAAAATGGTATCTGTCATTTTTTTTTTAATTCTGAAAATTATGAATAAAGTTGAAAATGCTACCTAGGCTTTATTGACTGTGTCTGTCACAGGCTGAGAGAGGTAAGCAAATATGCCTCTACTAGAGTGTTTTCATCATTCCTATGATTGGAGTAGTTCTTGTTTGTTATATGCAGCTTGATGTCTTATTACTTGGCCCAAGATGACTTATGACAGAGTCTTACTCACACTGTTTTCTGACTACAAGCCAAGAGGAAATAAAGTACCCAGAAAGAGTTTTGCATGTGAATAGAAAGGGCTCAGCAGGTTGTGTGGTGATGTTAGGGAAAAGCTTTGTGCGTACATCCTTACACAGTACTGGGAAGAGACTTTGGGTCGAAAGACTTGGGTTTGAACTCTGGCTCCACCATAAGCAGGTTTTACATATTTGGACCAATCACTCAAATTCTGTGGGCCTCAGTGTTCAAATCTGTAAGGCAGTGCTTTCTTCAAAGTGTTATTCTGAGACCCAGTTGTAGTAATAGGAGTAATTTCTCCTTATGCTCATGATATGAATGTTGGTGGATTTTATTCCCTGCTGGTCTTACGTCCTTAACAGCAATAACTATTTTTCCACATTTCTTTGCTCAGCATCTTTCCTGGCACATAGTAACTATTCATTAAAGCTTATCACGTGGATGGATGAGATAATTTTTTGCCTTGGATGAGCTAAGTGACAGTTTATATACTTTACTCTCTGAAATCAGAAACAGGAACCAAGTGGTATAGAGTGAGGTTTTTGTTGTTAAAAACTATTTGCTTCTTCTCCATCTATTTTGGCTTTGTCTGGAGACATAGGTACTTGATGAATGGAATTAGTTTTCTCCTCTTCGTAAAGCATTGTATTATTTCTGATGAGCCTTTGGATTCTACTATGGTTACTTAAACAACAGTGTCCTGTTAAGGTAGTAGCAGCTGGCCTAGCACATGGACAAACGGTTGTTGCATTTTTATTTTTACTTTTTTTGGCATTTCCTGAAAGAGATAGGAAAATGAAAAGTGACCTGCTCTTTAGTAATTCTTTTTCTGTTGGAACAGCTTGTTCAGATTATTTGAGCAGTTCTGGATGTGTGTGTGTGTGTGTGTGTGTGTGTGTGTGTGTGTGTACACGTACATTCTTATGCTCCCAGATTTCCTTTCCCATCCTTCAGAAAGGGATTTTGATGCATGATAATATTTTTCTGAGTTTGATAATATATTAGTCTTACATGCTTGTTCAGGCCATTTTCAACACAATCATGTTGTACTTAGAAAGTCTCTTTAGCCTGCTACCTGGCCCTCTGCAGGTAGACTAGACAAATATACAGTGACTCCCTCTTTACAGGTGAAAACGCTGAGCACCAGAGGGCTTGAGCAAATTGCCAAGTGAATTTACAAGATTGTAAATGACTTTGGAGGTCTTTTCTTAAGACCCAGGGAACCTTTAATTTTTTATGTGCCAACACCTCTAATGGAATATCTGTTGTTCTTGAGGCATGCTCAGTTGGAAATGTGCCTGACTGTCCTTTAGTTTGGTCTCATGAAACTGTGCAAACACTGAGTTCATCCTCCCTGGGCCTGAGGGGATTGATAATGGGTCATTTATAGCTAAGATTTTTAGCCCATGTGCTGTCTGACCCAGTGTTCCAACAGAGACTCCGTGGCATTTCTGAGCATGGTCTGCTTGATCACATTGATGCATTTGCCTCCATCATTGCCATCCTACATTTCCTATCCCTATATCCGTTCTGACATCCTAGCTACTTTAACTCCTAGATTCCACATATATGCTTTGATGTATCTTTTTCTCTTTCTGACTTACTTTATTGTCTATGACAGTCTCTAGGTCTGTCCACATCTCTACAAATGACACAATTTTGTCCTTTTCATGGCTGAGTAATACTCCGTTGCGTGTATATACTACATTTCTTCGTGTGGAATCTGGACAAAAGGCACAGATGAACCTATTAGCAGGGCAGAGGCAGATGTGAGGACAGGCGTGTGGGCACCGTAGGGCAGGGGGATGGGGATGAACTGGAGGTTAGGATTGGCATGCATGTGCTGCACGGCTGTCGTTATTTAGCTGCTGAATTGTGTCTGACTCTTTTACGGCCCCATTTACTATAAACTGCCAGGCTCCTCTGTCCATGGGGTTTCCCAGGCAAGAATCCTGAAATGGGTTGCCATTTCCTTCTTCAGGGGATCTTCCTGACCCAGGGATTGAACCCATAATCATTATTTCCCCTCACAAATACAAAGTAACTGAATGAATCAATAATCTATGTCTCCTGCACTGCTGGTGGGTTCTTTACCACTGAGCCTCCAGGGAAGCCCATGAGTAAAACAGAGAGCTGGTGGAAAGCTATTGCATAGCACAGTGCTCTGTGACGCCCTAGAGGACTGGGATCAGGGAGGGGTAGGAGGGAGGGCCACAAGGAAGGGGGCATATGTATCCATGTGACTGATTCACTTCCTTGTACAGGAAAAGCTAACACAACATTGTAAAACAATTATACTCCAGTTTTAAAAGAGCTGAGTTCACGTGTTATCTCCTTTAGGACATTCCCCCTTCTAGCAACCAGAAGTTTCAGTCTCATCTATGCTTCCGTAACACTTTGGCCTATTTCGTACTTTTCACACTGTGCTAGACAATGGTTACACATACAAATGGTTTCTAGCATAAGTTTCTTGCCCATTCAATTTTAATTCTAGACCATTTCTGCGTCCTCCAGGGCACTCACCCCAGTGTATAAACCCCAAGTAGGAGACTGCTAAGCATTTGCTGATGGCAGGTTAAATCATCTGCCCAAAATGGAATTACACTGATAATTTTCATTTAATGTGTTTTAGACTTAAGTAAGTATTGGGAGTTCACTTGCACTTTTCCCTTTCATGCGTTGGAGAAGGAAATGGCAACCCACTCCAGTGTTCTTGCCTGGAGAATCCTGGGCACGGGGGAGCCTGGTGGGCTGCTGTCTATGGGGTTGCACAGAGCTGGATACGACTGAAGTGACTTAGCAGCAGTAGCAGCAGCAGCAGCAGCAAGTATCGGGGAGAATAGTCGTATTTTTGTTTCTCCAGCTACCTTCTGACTTTTATTGTATTTGGTCCAGTCAGTGTAGCTCACAGGCATACTTTGTAATTATGTTTCTAAACATACCATCCTTTCGATGGGTTACTAGCCTGTCAAGAATGTACCCATTACCAAAGATGGAGCCGTAAAAATGTTTTCAGATTGTTCCAGTCAGGTTTAGAACCAAAGACCAATCTTAATGCCAAAAATATACTCCTAAAGGCTAGCTTGCTGAGCTACACAGGCCTGGCAGTTCCACCCTCTCTTTGTAACCCTGTGGACTATAGCCAGCCAGTCTCTTCTGCCCATGGAATTTCCCAGGCAAGAATCCTGGAGTGGGTTGCCATTTCCTACTCCAGGTCATCTTCTCAACCCAGGGATTGAACCTGAGTCTCTTGGGCCTCCTACATTGGCAAGTGGATTCTTTACCACTGAGGCCACCCGAGAAGCCCAGTTTTTCTTAGGATACAGTTAGAAAGATGGATTAACTTTCACCCAAGTCACTTTTTTTTCAATTCAGAAAACAGGCTCTTAAATGAACAACAGCTTTTTCTGAAACTGAAACTCAAATGCAGTTATGACTTTTTGGCAGAACTTTTGCTCATGGGAACAGGGAAGGATTAGTTTTTCTAAAATAAATGGAAACAGGAAAAAAAAAGTGATAGCATATCAGTTCTTATGATGGATGCAGCCCATATCTATGCATTTTGTCCTGGATATATGAATTTTCACTTTTCTCATTGGAACCTTTGAATCAGGTTAGTTAATTTTTTGTATAAAAATATGATTTGAAATTTTAGAATTATATATCTTAGAATATTTGTGAGTACATATTATGAAAAGTTTCTTTTCTATTTCGTCTTCCTGGTAGTTAAATCATTTCTGATTTTAGTGGCTGGAGAGTCTGAAGCCCACAAGCTGAGTGTGGGAACTGGCCGGGGCATGGTGGCTGGGGAGAAAAGATTATGTTGCAGGTTATCAATCTCTATTTCCGGGCTTTATAATACTCTTTTGACTGCCAGTTGTCTCAAAAGGAAAGGAATTAGCCTGATTAGCTCTTAGCTGTTTCCCTCCTTCCCTGTATTAGTGTTTTATTTTCTTTTCCCTTAGAAGGAAGACGTATGGGTGCCCAGGGCAGCTCTTATTCTCTGCATCTCTTAATTACTCACCTGGGTGGATGCAGTGAAAAGAAAGTATGTCCAGTTCCTTCACCAACACCACTCTCTGCATTGACTCTGACTGTCCCCCGGGGCGAGTCTCAGCAGATAACATTCATGATTAGCTCATTTGTGTCTGTATTTTCTTATCCTCTTGAAAGCACAGACTTGGTGTCCACAGATCCATCCCAGAAATCTGGAATGCACCCAGCTCCACCAGGGCACCAGATTCTGCCCTGAAAAGCACACGACTTTGTCTGCTTCCAAAATACTGCCTGCATTTCCTTCCCATGTCGTGGGTATTCCTTTAAAGTTAGCTTGCAGGCAGATCTCAGGTGAGTGGAGGCCAATGGCAGCTTCATGACATTTTTCTCCTACTTCCTGGGATTCTTACAGAATTTATGGACACTGCTTAATGCTATTGCTTGCTTATTTTTAATATACTGTCTTGTATTCCTACCTCCCCAAACCCCAGTCATAAATAACTTCTCTCTTTTAATCACTTTGCTATTTCTGTCTTGCTCAGTAGTTATGTTGGAGGCATCTCAACTGTGACCTTCCCTCCCTACCATCATAGGTAAGTTTTCAAAGGGGCTATTTCGTGTTCATGATGGGCTCATCAATCTAATGCCTTTCATGCAACGAGAACTCAGTGCTGGGTGAATAAACTTTCAGTCCCGTTAGAGCAAAACTCAGTTTTCTTTATCTTCCCCACTTACCAAAGTTTCAGTTATACAGGGAAACATGATTTTAAATATATATCATTATTATTTTCTCTACCGGAGAAGTATAAAATAAAGTCTTTGGCATCGAGACTTTGCTAGAAGAAGAATAAGCTGACTGTAGAGTGTGTGGGGCTTCCTTCCTGGTGGCTCAGATGGTAAAGAATCTGCCTGCAATGCAGGAGACCCAAGTTCAATCCCTGGGTTGGAAAGATCCCCTGGAGAAGGAAATGGCAACCCACTCTAGTACTCTTCCCTGGAAGATTCCGTGGGCAGAGGAGCCTGGCAGTCCAAGGGGTTGCAAAGAGTCCAACACAATTGAGTGACTAATACTTTGACTTTCAGAGTGTATGTATATGAGCTTCATGAATATGTAGATAATGAATGAATTCTATGAGACATTGTTTAATTAGGGCGAGACATGTGACACCAGTTACAGGCGCCATGGTAATTCAGCAATGGTCAAATTGTTCTGGGTTAGGGAAGGCGAGGGAGGAACCAGGGTAATTACTGCGGAAAGAAATCTGGTGTTATGTATACTTACAGATTTTTTCTAGGCAAACTTGGACTAGAGGCAAGCAAACGTAGACCTGCTACCAGTTGGCAGGTAAGCATATGAAATTCTTAAGAATATGGGCAGACTCCTATCTGCAATGTTAAGAATAAGGAAAAGGCTCTGTGGCACGAGTGTTGAAGAACCCACCTGCCAATGCAGAAGATGTAAGACACGTGGGTTTGATCCCTGGGTCAGAAAGATTCCCTGGAGGAGGGCACGGCAACTCACACCAGTATTCTTGCCTAGAGAACCTCGTGGACAGAGGAGCCTGGCAGGCTACAGTCCATGGGGTTGCAGAGTCTGACACGACTGAAGGTTTCAGAAACCGGAGAGCTTAGTGGAGTTTTGGTTTGGGAAGGCACAGGAAGCGGATGGAACAGATGCAGAGCAAGGCAGAGAAGAAAGTCAGGGCAGAGCTTTGGTCTGGGGCAGTGGGGTTTTTGCTCCCATAACTTGGACATGCTCTACCAGTGGTGTCTTTGACATGTGTTGGTACTTTGATGTTCTGGAACACACTCGTAGGATTTTATATTCTTCTCTCTGCCTACCTCAAAGGGAATAGGACTATCATATGGAAGATCAGGAAGGGCTTCTGTGTTAATATTTGACATTAAATCACATAATTTACCCTTCATACCCTCATCTATTCATTTTTCTCTTAAAAGCGTTGAGTGACTTGTAATCACCACAAAATTCATCTCTTATGGGTGCACTGAAGCAGGCAGATTGAGAAAATGAGTCTGGAAAGTCAACAGACACCCCTCCAGAAATGGAAATTTTTTTTTTAAAGATATCCATGATATATTCCCTTTCAGGTTTCTATGTTTATGTGGAATAGAGAAACAGAAAGATATTGTTTTGACTAGTGTTGACAAACTGACTAAAGCTATTTTCTGTCTGAAATGTTTTTCTCTTCTCCTGCAATGGATACAGAATTGTATGCTTTTACTGGTTGGAAAGTGTGCAGATATACACTGACCTCACTCTTGTATCGCAATTGCCAGCCTCATCTAGCTGACATTATAATCTCTGTCCCCAGGCTTTCATGCAGCTGCCCAGATTTGAATCCAGTGAACAGATAAGTATTTGGGATAAAACATCAAAACTTCAGCTAAAGCCATATAGTTTCCATATGGTAAAAGCAAAGGATTCTAAGAGTCAATGAACTATTTGCCTATGAAAGGAGCTTCTCATTCTTGCCATAAAGACAGTGTTTATGCCCAATGTATGGTCTTGTTTGTAATAGTTATTAGTGATTAAAACTGTGCCTCGTATTTGAAAAAGTAGCATGGGTAAAATCATTTATGTACGCCTTCTTTTCTTGGAATATTATTCTTGCTGAATTTTGCCTATGTCTCAGGGCTGGTTAATTATCACAAAGAACATATCAACATTAATGAGGCATAGAATCAAAAAGATGTAGGGTTCAAAATTTTGGATGGGTGCTATTTCATTCTTACTCTGTGTTTTCAAAAGAGGTTGAAGTGTTCTCTAAGAACAATTTCCACTTTCTTCGGATTCGCTCTGGACATATTCAGGTGCAATTTTCATTGAACTCAAAGGCAGTTGAAGTGATTAGTCATATCTATTACTTTTCATGGACTTAATTGCTTGAGAACAGCAGAAGTGGGTCCTGACTTTTTACAATCCCATTATCTTTGTAGTGTAGTATTTGAAAACTTCTTTCCTAACCCTTTTAAATACATCATGCACAATTTTCTTTCAATGATGAATTAATAGTTATACACATTTTTATAGTAGTGGGACTTGGCAAAAGAGGACTGAAGTATCTCATATGATATAACCACTGATTTGGAATTGCTCACTGAGCAGATGTTAGAATAATTTGCAATTTATTCAAAGCCATGCCTGGTTAAGTCATTGTTGCAATTAGGTTGAAACTAATGCAGAATTCTTTAAAAATATTATTTCTATGAAGATAACTTTTTTTTTAAGGTATAAACTGAGCCTGTAGTTTGATGGTTGCATTTTGTGAATTGTGTATGTGTGTGTGTGTGTGTGTGTGTGTGTGTGTTTGAGAAGGAGAGAGAAAAAGGGAGAAGAACATGGGGAGAAATAGGGGGAGAAAGAGAACATTTGAAGAAACTCAAGAATAAGTCACAGGGTAGGAAGTTGTTTTATTCATCTCTTTTTGAAGGGATATTTTTACTAATAGTATTCTGAAGATAATAACCCTAATATGTAGAAATAGAAAAGTGGTTGGAAGCGTCTAGGATTCATTCAATATGAGATTCTTTATTATTGCATCAACAGAAAAGGATGAAACATAGTGATTTTTCCTTTTCCTATAATGATATTGTAGTTAACATTTTTACAGCTACGTTCAAATACTTTTTTACAGAAACTAAAACACCTAGAATTATTTATGATATTGAAAGAATGTGCTGTTGTTCTTATCACTTCCAAAAGCTTTTTTAAAGATACAAAATCTGTGACAGGAATTCCTTAGTAGTCTCATCAGAAAGCCTCAAGATGTACAAAGGGGCTTAGGAAAAAATGTTCTACCATGATTTCATAATAGGTCCAGATTTCTTCCTTCCATGATACTTGTTCCAATATTCCAGTATCGCGACTGAAATACCTAGTCTATGGTACCAGTGGTGTGAAGTCAGCAGTATGAATTAGCTTCCACTCTGCATGGACACTGATTCTTATGCTCCTACTGTGTCAGGCAGGATGAACCTAGTATAGCTGCAGGGGAAAAACATCCTGACTGTCAAATGCCAGTGAATTAGTTGAACCAAGGTTTAGTTTCCAGTTACTCTGCTTGTCTACTTGCCCACTTTCCCCAGTGTCATCACATGGAAACCCATGTGATGGGGACTCCGTCTTGGCTCATAGTCCCGAATCACTACTGGGTGGTGAAAGGTCTCCAATTGCTCTTTGAAATCTTCTGCCTGTAAGTGACAAATGTCATAGAGGAAAGTCATAGAGGAAAACCAGAGTAACTGTGAATGGTCTGATGCCAATCCAAACTCCCATAAGTGATCAGAATGGTACTGGGAGGGAATAGTTTAATGTAAATTCATTAATCTTATTAGAAAAGAAGTTCAAAACACATTTCCTGCTAATTAATGATGTCATGTTTGAAGAAAGAATCCACAGATGCATATTTTTGATAATTGAAAAATAAGAGTTTTTTCTTTAATCATAAATCAGTCTGTGGTAGTTGGATGATAAATTACAAATCATTACAGCTACCATTTATGATACTGTGAAATTATAACTCTTCAGGATTGTGGAATATGAAAAGGAAAGCAGGTGTTCTTGGAGGTCATATGCATCTTTTCTTAGGAGGAGCAAGAGCAGGTGTCAGAATTTAAATGGTGTGAGATATAAGTGTATAGGGATGACATGAAAAGAAGCTGAGGAAGGCCATTTATAAGGAGCTCTCAGAAATTTCTGTAAGAGAGATGGGAGGGTGAGGAAGAGGCTTAATGTCATTTTTCTATTCATGGTAAGAGATATGGACCAGAGGGGATGGATACTCTTCTTTATAAAGCTTTCATTTGTCAAAATTCTCCTGGTCCTTTTCTTTTTCTTCCGCCTGCCTCCCTCTCTCCTTTTCCTTCCCTTTTTCTTCTTCCTTCTTTCACCAGTATAACAAATACTTGACCTACTGTTCCAGATTCTGGATATAGAGTTGGGAATTGGTGGTCCCAATTCTGTCTATAGCTACTCTGTCAATAGCTATTCTTTTGGGAATAGCTAGACAGCTGTTACAGAACTGTGATCTGTGATATGTGTGTGTAGAAAAAGCAAAGCAGAATAAGAAAATACAGAATCCTTAGAGAGCCTTGCTTTATTTAGGGTATTTAGGCAAGTTGTCAGTAAAGGCATAATAGTTGAGAATATAGTGAGGAAGTAAGCCTTGAAATTATATGGAGGAGCGTTTTCCAGACAGAGCAAACCATTAAATGTAAAAGCCCTGGGGAAGAACTGTGTTAGTCTGCTATCCAGTACTGGGTCTTGGGAGATGAGTGCTTACCTGTCTTGGCTTAGGACCTTGCTCACAGTACTTGTGCAAGGAGTATTTGTCGGATGAATGAATGAGCAAATGAATGAATGCAGACCTCATCCTCAGGGGTTTCCCAATGTAGTACCAGATAGAGGCTTAGCTAAAAATACTGTACTTGGTAAAAATAACAGTATTCAGTACTAGACTGGGTACTGGGGAATGATCTGACTTAATTTAGCCAATAATACCATGAACACATACAATTGTTCCTATTTTATAAACAGAAAATCAAGACAGATATCATGGTCTAGTGATTAAGTATTTGGACTCTGAGGCCGGGCTGCCTGGATTTGAGTAATAGCTCTTCTACTCACCAGCTCTGTGAATTTAAGCAAGTTGATTAATTTCTCTCTGCTCAGGTTTCCTGTAAAAATCAGATAGATAGAATCCTTTCAGGAGTTGAGTCTGAGGATTACACGAATTAACACGTCAAGTGCTTAGAGTGTCTGCCACTGCACAGCGTAGTCTCATGAGCATCATTGTAGCCATCATCATCTAAACTCTGAAGGGACTAACTGGTTGAGATGTCATGGAAGGCTTCACGGATAAAATGAGTGAGCTGAGGCTTGAATGGAAAAGTACAAATTCCTAAAGGGTAAAGAAAAAAAAAATCATGTGTGTATTTCAGCATTATTTTTCAGGAAGTTTTTAAAAAACATGTATTTGGTAGTAAGGCCTTCCCTGGTGGCTCAGACAGTAAAGAATCTGCCTGCAATGCAGGAGACCCAGGTTCAATCCCTGGGATGGGAAGATTCCCTGGAGAAGGAAATGGCTATCCATTCCAGTATTCTTGAGTGGAGAATGCCATGGATAGAAGAGCCTGGCGGGCTATACTCCAAGGGGTCAAAAAGAGTCAGACATGACTGAGCAACTAACACATTTATATTTGGTAGTAAAATGCCTTTTTGCTGAAAATCAGATTATGTCTTCCCTAGGGACCGTAGTCTGCCACACTCCTCTGTCCATGAGATTCTCCAAGCAAGAATGCTGGAGTAGGCTGCCATGCCCTCCTCCAGGGGATCTTTCCGACCCAGGGATTGAACTCGTGTCTCTTGTGTCTCCTGCATTGGCAGGCGAGTTCTTGACCACTAGCACCACCTGGTTATTGCAATATAAAATTCCTCATGTTCCCCCAAGTAATTTGAGGCTCACAATGTGTAGGTATGAGAATTATTGTTATTTTCTATCTTATAAGACAAAAAATTAAATTCAAACCACTTAACTTTTTTTTCATTAAACATAATGTAAATGATGTCCTGTAGAGATAGGCAAATTGAATAGGTAGTGGTGATAGTTAAATTTTAATATTCGCTGAGGACATGATTATAGTTGATGTGATTGTGTAGGACTGAATGTGAATTATGTATACACCTGTGTTAGTTCTTTATTATATAATCTGTTACTGAATCACAGTTGTGATGCTTTCTTTGTAAGCAGAGAAAAATTATACCTGAAAATATTCTCTGCATTTATAAAAAAGAAAAAATGGCACAAATTTTTACACACATGAAAATATACATATCTTTACATCATCTTAATCATTTTTTCTCTTTGGTGGGACCTGAACTATGTTGAGTTCATTACCTAATGAAGCTGAGGCTTACTTTCCAGGTTAATGCCTAAGGCTTGCTTTGTTTTGTTGGGATGGCGAGTAGGTTCATGAGTTCTGCTGAAAGTTTAATCCAGTAATAGAAATTAAAAATACATGATGATAGCAGAAAGGTCAAGACTGATGTGGCAACCAGGTGAATATTTATCTGCACACTCACCAAGTATCTATAAAATAAAATTGTACACTGATTCACGTAAAGTTTTGTGTAAAAAATGTGTGAGAACAAAGCAAAATCTATCACCTTTTCCTTTTAAATAATAAATATGCAAGTGGATGATTAAAAATGGAAGAGCTGGAAGTGACTGTAAAAGAACTTAATGAGGATTATTAGATTTTTTATGTACTAGAATTCAGTATCTATTTTGAGAATGCCTATTTATATTTATATAAATAAAATTCCTATAGCTACAAACAGTCTTTTTATGACTTAGGAATAATTTTCTGTGTTATAAATTGGTACTTCTGTTTCTGGCCTTAGCTCTGGGCTCATACAGATAGCCATTATAAACATGATTCATTATTTACATAAATTGCCTCTTTCTTCACCCCTCCTGAATATTCCTTTGCAGTCCTTTGATATCAGACCTGATTATGAATGGCAAAAGAATAGCAAAAAAAAAAAAAAAAAAAAAACCAACAGGGAGAGAGAGAGAAATTAATTCTTTTACCATTTGGATTTCTTTTTGTAAAACAATTCCTTAGGTTTGCTTAAAATTCTTTTTAAGTCTTTTAAAATCAAAACTAATTAAAAAGAAAAAAAAAAAAAAAAAAAAAAAAAAAAAAAAAAAAACCAACAGGGAGAGAGAGAGAAATTAATTCTTTTACCATTTGGATTTCTTTTTGTAAAACAATTCCTTAGGTTTGCTTGGAGTTTCTTTACAAGGATAATAAATCCCTCATTTCTTTTAGAATCCTCCTTCCTCTAACTCTCAGGTCTTTAAAATCTTGTAATTCATGATGGTTTCAGCCATTGTACTTTTCAAGGACCATTTTAAGAATGGCAGTAATTCATGTTTATCTAGTTTGTATTGTAAATGAACTATTATACTGATTTATATTGTTAAATGTGTACATTTAGGAAAGCGATGTATTTTCTAGCCAGATTAATACGGTATCTGCTGTATCCATTATGGACCGACTTTGAATGTCACAGTGGAGGCCTTGAGCAGTAAGATGGCTTATGTTTGAATATGACATCGTTTTGTAAGCAGCAAACTGCTTTAAGGCACAGGTCTTTGTGAACTTGTGTGGCTCCTTCATTCTCACCATCTGTGGTTCATACAGTGTCCTCCGCTATGATGAGATCACAGTTGGGCAAGATGGAATTTCCTTGTTTAAATTTTCTCATTGGTTTTTCCCACACAGAGTTGCTAATGACTAACATACTATAAACTGTATTTTTGTTGTAGTTCATTCACATGTCTTCGAAAATATATGGCAGGCACATAAAAGAGAGATCAGTTATGGATGATTTTAAGTGCATATTAAACATAAACCAAGTATGATATAATTTAATTCCATGAAGTAATGGTTTAATTTTGTGTGTGTGTGTGTACAGAAAGTACATAGGATAAATATATTATTTCTAACAGTATTTGGGGACTCAAGCCTATTTAATGAAAATGTTAGCACAATTCCTGGCACTTAATAGATGTTCAGTAAATCTGGGAGGAAGGGAAAAAAAGAGGAAGGAAGGAAGGGAAGGAAGAAGAAAGGAAAGTAACATTGGGGGTCAGCAGCTGTGGCTTTACTACTCTGTAGCTGCTTGAATTGTGAACTCTAAAGTCTCACTTCCCTCGTCTGTAAAATGAAATTGTTTTAATTAACTGAGATAAACCTATCACCACAGTAGCAATGTATATCAATAAGTTTAAATGTTTTTTCAAATTATTTTTAATGAATGCAAAATTTTGATTAAATGAATAGTATGGTGAGCTGAGGAGTTTGTCTATGATACAGATTGCTCATTTATAAAAACTAGAAATAAATACACTTCAGTACTGTACATTTACATTGAACGTAAAGTATGTTTTTTCTTTGAATTTAAAAGCACATGCAAATTGTTCAGTGTGCATTTATGTTGCTCAGCACTGGCTTAAATACTGTGTTTTCATAATTACAAAATCTTCTCGATTGAGGAGTGCAGTGGGATGCTGGAGAAGCAGAGAAAGGGCTCCATGCAAACAAGGAGAGAGAGAGGGACTAGAGGAAGAATGAATGCATGGACACCCAAGATTTTCTGTATATGATGAAATTTTTTGTTGGAAATTTGTAATAGGTACAATTTCTAGAAACAGCCCCAAGATTTCATGCCTGACTTAATCAAATAATTTCTTAAAAGCAGAAAATTTTACTAGCTCCTGGCAGAAGAGAAGGACAGAGAGAATTGAAACACGCAAAAGATTCAATGTGTTGTTGACTGGAAGATGGAGGGGACAACACCTCACACAAAGAGGTGAGTGAGGCCTTTGGCTGAAACAGAGGCATCAGTCCAATTGAAAGAATGAAAGGGGCTGAATTCTGCCCTCAGTCTGCATGAGCTTGGAAACAGACTGTTCATCAGAGGTTTTCCAGGCAAGACTGCAGCCTGGCCACGACCTTGATTTTGGTCTTATCGGAGAACCTAGCCAAGTCCACACAGAATTACTGACCTGCAAACTGTGAGATAATAAATGAGTGGTTTTAAGGCACAAATTTTGTGTCGATTTGTTACAGGATTTGTTAGCCTTAGGAAGCTAATAGAATATTGAAGGATATGTTCTAAAGAGTTAGCCAAGGAAAGAAACTGTGGCAAAGAGCCAGTTTAAAGACTGAGGGGGAAATCTAACAGAGAAGTCAAGAAGATTTTAAAAATGCAGAAGATCATGGCACATCTCACAAGCAGTAGGGATGGCAATTACCATTATACCAAGAGCTATGGAGCTATGTGGATAAACATGTATTATCTAGAGGAACAGCAGTTTGTTCATAGTTTGGCATGTTTGACTAATAGAATGGTTAACTTTCATGAGAAGGTAAAAATTTTTATTCAATCATATCTGTTCTAATGATCTATGTGTAAAAAATGTTTAACTTTGGAGGTGTAGAAATAATGTACATTGAATAAAAGATTGTTAAAAATTTTTCTAAATTAAAATATATGAGAATAATTTCAACTTGGGAAGAGGGAGTGACATATACTAAAATCCATGATAAATTGAAATAGAGGAAAGAAGATAAAGGCAAGTTGGAAAGAGTAGAAAGAAATAGGAAGTATATTTTTATAGTGAAACTTCAGTATGTGGAAATTTAATCTCAGTATATTTGCAAATAAGATGCTTAGTTTTAGTGTGTTGCACTGTCCATTTGGTTATTAAATTTAGTACCTTTATCCAATTATGAGAGAAAATGTATTTTCATATAAATAGATTTTCTGAGTTAAATGATACACTTGCTTTAGCAAGGTAACTAAAATAAATATATTTTTGCCAAATATAATTTTTTCTTTAATACTGTGTTTTCATAATTACAAAATCTTCTCGATTGAGGAGTGCAGTGGGATGCTGGAGAAGCAGAGAAAGGGCTCCATGCAAACAAGGAGAGAGAGAGGGACTAGAGGAAGAATGAATGCATGGACACCCAAGATTTTCTGTATATGATGAAATTTTTTGTTGGAAATTTGTAATAGGTACAATTTCTAGAAACAGCCCCAAGATTTCATGCCTGACTTAATCAAATAATTTCTTAAAAGCAGAAAATTTTACTAGCTCCTGGCAGAAGAGAAGGACAGAGAGAATTGAAACACGCAAAAGATTCAATGTGTTGTTGACTGGAAGATGGAGGGGACAACACCTCACACAAAGAGGTGAGTGAGGCCTTTGGCTGAAACAGAGGCATCAGTCCAATTGAAAGAATGAAAGGGGCTGAATTCTGCCCTCAGTCTGCATGAGCTTGGAAACAGACTGTTCATCAGAGGTTTTCCAGGCAAGACTGCAGCCTGGCCACGACCTTGATTTTGGTCTTATCGGAGAACCTAGCCAAGTCCACACAGAATTACTGACCTGCAAACTGTGAGATAATAAATGAGTGGTTTTAAGGCACAAATTTTGTGTCGATTTGTTACAGGATTTGTTAGCCTTAGGAAGCTAATAGAATATTGAAGGATATGTTCTAAAGAGTTAGCCAAGGAAAGAAACTGTGGCAAAGAGGCCAGTTTAAAGACTGAGGGGGAAATCTAACAGAGAAGTCAAGAAGATTTTAAAAATGCAGAAGATCATGGCACATCTCACAAGCAGTAGGGATGGCAATTACCATTATACCAAGAGCTATGGAGCTATGTGGATAAACATGTATTATCTAGAGGAACAGCAGTTTGTTCATAGTTTGGCATGTTTGACTAATAGAATGGTTAACTTTCATGAGAAGGTAAAAATTTTTATTCAATCATATCTGTTCTAATGATCTATGTGTAAAAAATGTTTAACTTTGGAGGTGTAGAAATAATGTACATTGAATAAAAGATTGTTAAAAATTTTTCTAAATTAAAATATATGAGAATAATTTCAACTTGGGAAGAGGGAGTGACATATACTAAAATCCATGATAAATTGAAATAGAGGAAAGAAGATAAAGGCAAGTTGGAAAGAGTAGAAAGAAATAGGAAGTATATTTTTATAGTGAAACTTCAGTATGTGGAAATTTAATCTCAGTATATTTGCAAATAAGATGCTTAGTTTTAGTGTGTTGCACTGTCCATTTGGTTATTAAATTTAGTACCTTTATCCAATTATGAGAGAAAATGTATTTTCATATAAATAGATTTTCTGAGTTAAATGATACACTTGCTTTAGCAAGGTAACTAAAATAAATATATTTTTGCCAAATATAATTTTTTCTTAATTTTTTCATATTTTATATAAAAAAAAGTAGGATATATATGAAATTCCAGTACTTTGACCACCTGATGTGAAGAAGTGACTCATTGGAAAAGACCCTGATGCTGGGAAAGATTAAAGGTGGGAGGAGAAGAGGACGACAGAGGATGAGATGGTTGGATGGTATCACCGACTCAATGGGCATGAGTTTGAGCAAGCTCTAGGAGTTGGTGATGGACAGAGAGGCCTGGCGTGCTGCAGTCGATGAGGTGGCAAAGAGTCGGAAATGACTGAGCAACTGAACTGAATTGAATTGCTTAGTTCTCTATTAAATGTTTTGAAAAAACAAGAACTGCTCTTCTCCCAATGTATTTTTTTAATATAAAATTGTCTCTTATATCACATCAGTAATAAATGCTTTAAAATTCTGAAGTCACTAAGTAGGATTTAAATCATTT
Organism: Madoqua kirkii; assembly: GCA_006408675.1. Taxonomy (NCBI): domain Eukaryota; kingdom Metazoa; phylum Chordata; class Mammalia; order Artiodactyla; family Bovidae; genus Madoqua; species Madoqua kirkii. The sequence goes on from SJYC01000663.1 coordinate 44,253, forward strand.
TTACATTATTATGCCACTCATCTAGGTCCATGACATCAAAATATATGTTTAAAATTTGCACAATTTAGTTAAAATGATGAGTCCCTTGATCTCTCTGCATATGCATTCTAAGAATTATAACATAGTAATATTAACCATTAACTTGGTCAATGGTAAATTTTATAAAGTATATAAGTGTGCCCACATGCTAGTGTTCCTATGTGGTACTTTAGCTGCTATGATAATTTCAGCAAGTCAATATGGTATATTCCAAAAAGTAAAGGTGGATGAAAATGTGCCATTTTTCCTACCCTGTGTTTTCTGCATTATTTAACTTGAAAATTGAGCCCATGTTGCTACACTGGCAAATAATAAACAATAAACAAATCCCTTTTGATATACTAACAACAGTGAAAGGAATATAATTATCTAGTTCAACTAGCAGTAGCTAAACAAGGACTCGGCATCAGAAGCAGAACACTATAAAAGTGAGCTGAAATGTATTTTTCTTCCCTCCATATGTCTTGCCTCCGTATTTTCCTATGGAATAATTGAGCTGTATGGGAAAAATAGAGGTACGTATCACTCCCACCTCGACTTTGTCTGCCCTAAGACCAAAGTTACTTCAAACTAAAAAGTGTTTTGAGCAGAGTTGACTTCTCTTTTTCAGAGGAACTGATATAAAATGTGATTTCCAAGAGAACATTAATCAATATTGTCTCTTTTTATCTTGGTGGCTTAATTGGCTCAATCACTCTGGCATTAAGGACGTGAGGATTTTCCAATGATGCCTATAGTCAGAAATGTTTACTTGATTTCTGCTCTGACCTTTTCATAGATGTTCTGACCCTTTCTTTAGTGAAAAATTCCTTGGTTCATTTCTCTAATGAGGTTGAGAAATCTTACTTGGTCTGTTTGTTTCATGAATAACTTTTGCCCACAGATTATATATAGAATGGATTTAGAAATAGCACTGAGAAATTCACAAAAGGAAATTGAATGGCTTCATTAAGATAAGGATTATAAATTCTAAAGATAAGACTTATAACCCAGGCATAGTTTATACTTGTCATGTTTAATCACCACCATATGTACGATAATTTCATGAGAAGAGACCAGGAAAATCAAATGTATGAAATTCCAGTTCACAGATAACACTATTCAATTTTGTGAAGTCTGCCATTTGTGTGTCAAGTAATCTGGGAAAATTTAGAACATTTTAAATTTACTGAATAGCTTAAAAGTTATTACTTTCACATCACAAATAATATTTGCCAGATAAAGATACAACTAAAAATAAAATATAAGCCCCATGAGGACGAATATTTTTGTCTTTTGACTGTGGCTCAGATCACGAATTCCTTATTGCCAAATTCAGACTTAAGCTGAAGAAAGTAGGGAAAACCACTAGACCATTCAGGTATGACCTAAATCAAATTCCTTATGATTATACAGTGCA
>SJYC01000664.1:0-11561 GCA_006408675.1 Madoqua kirkii
CCCACTCGATGGACATGAGTTTGAGTGAACTCTAGGAGTTGGTGATAGATAAGGAGGCCAGGTGAGCTGCAGTTCATGGGGTTGTGGAGAGTCGGATAAACCGAGCGACTGAACTGAACTGAACTGAATGTCAAAATTGGATGCCATATAGTGTGTTCCATGTGGCTAGAGGCCGTATGTGTTCTTGCTTACCAAGTGCTTAGCTCCATGCCTGGTGCATTTTTATACATATCCACAGGTGAATGACTTTAATATATATGTATATATTTTTATATGAGATTTTATCATTCATAAAAACTTTTACTCATTATATCATAAATATATACCATGTTTGGATGCACATTTATAAAAGATAATTTTAATTGCCATGTAATATCTAACATAATGTACTAATTTCTTTTTCATTGCTCTTCTGGGATCTTTCTGTTCTTTCATTTGTTGTTGTTATAAAAACAATGTTTCAAAAAAAAGGACATTGTAGTTTTCTATTACACAAATAATTGTCTTCTAATGACAGATTCTTAGAAGCAGAATTGAAGGATGACATTATGGTTTGTTCATAGACACAATGCAAATATTCTACTGAAGAATAAATGGAAGGAGTCGCTCAGGCAGAGCTGTAAATTAAGTAAAGTTAATGTAACTATTTCCTTTTGCATACACTGCTGAAATGAGTGGCTCTGAGAAAAAGAGTGTTTAGACTGGGAGCAAGGTGTGATGTTCTCCTGTACCTGCCCTTCCTGCATAGGATGCCATTTGTTAAAAAGAAGGAATCATAAGAATATGTAGACTAGAAAGGACATGTAGACTAGATCAGACATGTAAAGAGAGATCAGAGAAGTGGTAAAGAGCAAAAAAGATACTGTGGGAAGATAGAATATAAATTGCATCTTGTGATATTGCATATATCTGCCTTTTCCTTAAAGTAGCCTCGTTTCTCAATGTGTGTCCAGTTTAGGCATATTTGGGAAGAGTAAACATTTTCTGTGGGATATTCTGTATTTCCGTTCCTTCTATCATTTATTCAAGTATCATCAGCATCACCATTAGAATTTCTGAGAAGTCAGAGAAAGGTTCATTTCAGTTCAGTTACTCAGTTGTGTCTGACTCTTTGCCATCCCATGGACCACAGCACCCCAGGCCTCCCTGTCCATCAACAGCTCCTTGAGTTTACTCAAACTCATGTCCATTGAGTCGATGATGCCATCCAACCATCTCATCCTCTGTTGTCCCCTTCTCCTCCCAACTTCAATATTTCCCAGCAGCAGGGTCTTTACAAATGAGTCAATTCTTTGCATCAGGTGGCCAAAGTATTGGGGTTTCAGCTTCAGCATCAGTCCTTCCAGTGAATATTCAGGATTGAGTTCCTTTAAGATGGAATGGTTGGATCTCCTTGCAGTCCAAGGGATTCTCAAGAGACTTCTCCAACACCACAGTTCAAAAGCATCAATTCTTTGGCACTCAGCTATCTTTATAGTCCAACTCTTACATCCATACATGACCACTGGAAAAACCATAACCTTGACTAGATGGACCTTTGTTGGCAAAGTAATGTCTCTACTGTCTAGGTTGGTCATGGCTTTTCTTCCAAGGAGTAAGCATCTTTTAATTTCATGGCTACAATCACCATAAGCAGTGATTTTGGAGCCCAAGAAATCAAAGTCTGTCACTGTTTCCACTGTTTCCCCATCTGTTTGCCATGAAGTGATGGGGCCAGATGCCATGATCTTAGTTTTCTAAATGTTGAGCTTTAAGCCAACTTTTTCACTCTCTTCTTTCACTTTCATCAAGAGGCTCTTTACTTCTTCTTCAGTTTGTGCCATAGGGTAGTGTCATCTGCATATCTGAAGTTATTGATATTTCTCCTGGCAATATTGTTTCCAGCTTGTGCTTCATCCATTCCAGCATTTCTCATGATGTACTCTGCATATAAGTTAAAAAAAACTGAGTGACAAGATACAGCCTTGTCATACTTTTTTTCCTATTTGGAACCAGTCTGTTGTTCCGTGTCCATTTCTAACTGTTACTTCCTGACCTGCATACAGATTTGTCAAGGTGGTCTGGTATTCCCATCTCTTTCAGAATTTTCCACAGTTTATTGTGATCCACACAGTCAAAGGCTTTGTCATAGTCAATAAAGCAGAAATATATATTTTTCTGGAAATCTCCTGCTTTTTCGATAATCCAAAAGATGTTGGCAATTTGATCTCTGGTTCCTCTGCCTTTTCTAAAACCAGCTTGAACATCTGGAATTTCACAGTTCAGGTACTGTTGAAGCCTGACTTGGAGAATTTTGTGCATTACTTTAGTAGTATGTGAGTTGAGTGCAATTTGTGCAGTAGTTTGATCAATTTTTGACATTGCCTTTCTTTGGGATTGAAATGAAAACTGACCTTTTCCAGTTCGGTGGCCACTGCTGAGTTTTCCAAATTTGCTGCCATATTGAATGTAGCACTTTTACAGCGTCATCTTTTAGAGTTTGAAATAGCTCAACTGGAATTCCATTACTTCCAGTACTGTTGCTGCTGCTAAAATGCTTCAGTTGTGTCCAACTCTGTGCGACCCTATAGATGGCAGCCCACCAGGCTCTGCCATCCCTGTAATTCTCCAGGCAAGAACACTAGAGTGGGTTGCAATTTTCTTCTCCAATTCATGAAAGTGAAAAGTCAAAGTGAAATCTCTCAGTCGTGTCCGACTCTTCGTGACTCTATGGACTGCAGCATACCAGGTTCCCCGTCCATGGGATTTTCCAGGCAAGAGTACTGGAATGGGGTGCTATTGCCTTCTCTGATCACTTCCATTAGCTTTGGTCATAGTGAAGCTTCCTAAGGCCCACTTGACTTTACATTCCAGAATGTCAGGGAAAGATGTGGCCACTTAATTATACAGCTTGACTGCCAGGTAGACTCTTCTGTGGCAGTATGTTCCATGCTGAGGATCTCTTCTTTTGCACTGTGGTGTTGGAGAAGACTCTTGAGAGTCCCTTGGGCTGTAAGGAGATCCAAGCAGTCCATCCTAAAGGAGATCAGTCCTGAGTGTTCATTGGAAGGTCTGATGTTGAAGCTGAAACTCCAGTACTTTGGCCACCTGATGCAAGGACTTACTCATTTATAAAAGACCCTGATGTTGGGAAAGATTGAGGGCAAGAAGAGAAGGGGACAACAGAGGATGAGGTGGTTGAATGGCATCACCGACTCAATGGACATGAGTTTGAGTAAACTCTGCGAGATGGAGATGGACAGGGAAACCTGGCGTGCTGTAGTCTATGGGGTCACAAAGAGTTGGACACAACTGAGCGACTGAGTTGAACCAAACTGAGGATCTCTTCAGCCTGTCCTCTTCACTTTACTTTAGTAAGAAGTTGCCGTTGCCTAGCAGTGGATATTTATTGCTCAGAGATTTAGCAGGTAGTATTTTCAGACATTAAAGTAATTTGCCTCTGTGCTTAAGAAATTTTTCCCAGGTGGCACAAAAGTTTATATTTTGATGTGACTGAGAAGGTTAATTGAATGCTGCTGCTGCGGCTAAGTGGCTTCAGTTGTGTCCTACTCTGTGCAGCCTCAGAGACGGCAGGCCACCAGGCTTCCCCGTCCATGAGACTCTTCAGGCAAGAACACTGGAGTGGGTTGCCATTTCCTTCTTCAACGCATTAAAGTGAAAAGTGAAAGTGAAGTTGCTTAGTCATGTCTGACTCTTAGTGACCCCATGGACTGCAGCCCCCCAGGTTCCTCCATCGATAGGATTTTCCAGGCAAGAGTACTGGAGTGGGGTGCCATTGCCTTCTCTGGCTAATTGCCTACCTAAGAAAAAATTTGCTTTTAAAAAATTTTCCACCCATAGGGCTTCCTACTCATCCCTAGACTGTCTTTCAAGGTACTTAGAAGGATGTAGCCTCTTAAGTAAATCCATGCCCTGTCTCCACCATCATATTTATTCAGAGAATAATACCACTAAAATTATAGCAGGAGTTAAGGGCAACAGATCTGGTGCAGTGGAATCATCTAACTCAACGTATGAAAAATGTTTGGCAGTTTTAGCCATGTCCCTATCACCTCATCTCCACCAAAACTGTAAAATCAATGTTGGACATAAGAATAGATGAGAGAATGTTGATTTTCAATGTGTATGGAAAGGGAAACACAGTAAACTTTTCATCATTGTTGTTGTTCAGGGCAAAGTCATGTCTCTCTCATGAGTTTTATTAAATATAGTTTCATCACAGTGGTTTTTGGAAAACTGAAGAAGCACATGTGAAAAAATTATTACTGCATCATTCTTTCACTCCATATATAAAGATAAGCTCAAAGTGGATTAAAGATGTAAATGTGAGATAGGACACTATAAAACTCCTAAAGGAAAACATAGGCAGAACACTCTTTGACATAAATCACAGCAACATCTATTTTGATCCATCTCCTGGAATAATGGAAGTGAAAGCAAAATAAGTGTGACCTAGATAGGATATTCAAAAGCAGAGACATTACTTTGCCGACTAAGGTCCGTCTTGTCAAGGCTATGGTTTTTCCAGTGGTCATGTATGGATGTGAGAGTTGGACTGTGAAGAAGGCTGAGCACCAAAGAATCGATGCTTTTGAACTGTGGTGTTGGAGAAGACTCTTGAGAGTCCCTTGGACTGCAAGGAGATCCAACCAGTCCATTCTGAAGATCAATCCTGGGATTTCTTTGGAAGGAATGATGCTAAAGCTGAAACTCCAGTACTTTGGCCACCTCATGAGAAGAGTTGACTCATTGGAAAAGACTCTGATGCTGGGAGAGATTGGGGGCAGGAGGAGAAGGGAACAACAGAGGATGAGATGGCTGGATGGCATCATGGACTCGATGGATGTGAGTCTGAGTGAACTTCGGGGGATGGCGATGAACTGGGAGGCCTGGTGTGCTGCGATTCATGGGGTCGCAAAGAGTCGGACATGACTGAGCGACTGAACTGAACTAACTGAACTGACTTAAAATCTTTTGCACAGCAAAGGAAACAATAAACAAAATGAAAAGAGAACCCAAAGATTGGAAGAAATTATTTACAAATGGTGTGACTGATAAGGAATGTCCAAAATTTACAAAGAGCTTATGGTGCTTAATAGCAGCAAAACAAACAGCCCACTCAAAAAATAGGCAAAAGACTTGGATAGACATTTCTCTGAAGAGGAAATACAGATGCCCAAATGATGCTCAACATGGCTAGTTATTAGAGAAATGCAAATCACAACTACAATGAGATATCACCTCACACCAGTCAAAATGGCTGTCATCAAACATTCCACACACAATAGGTGTTGGAAAGTGTGTGGAGAGAAGGCACCCTTCCTACACTGTTTGTGGGAATGTAAATTGGTACAGCCATGATGAAGAACAGAATGGAAGTTCCTTAAAAACCTAAAATAGAGCTGATGTATGACCCTGCAGTGTCACTCCTGGGCATATATCCAGAGAAAAGCATGATCCAAAAGGATACATGCACCCTAGAATTCCTTGCAGCACTGTTTACAATAGTCAAGACACGGAAGCAACCTGAACATCTATTGATAGAGGAATGGATAAAGAAGATGTGGCACACATATACAATGGAAGGTTATTTAGCTATTAAAAAAAATGAAATAATGTCATTTGTAGCAACATGGATGGACCTAGAGAGGGCCATATTGAGTGAAGTCAGAGAAGGAGAAATATCATATGACATCTCTTATATATGGGACCTAAAAAAGAAATGATATAGAAGAAAGATCTACTAGGCGCCAAGTTTTGTTTACTGATTTATTTGTCTCATTTCCTTAAAGCAAAGATGAGCACATTTTTGTGTATTCTCTTCTTAAGTCTTTTATTGAGGATCTTTGCTTTGCTAAAGTAGAGCACTGTGTTCGTCTTATGTTTTATTCATTTATCATACATATATATTTTTAATATTATAAATACAATGTGTATATATTTTTCTGTAGATTAGGGTTGCTTTCTAAGTGATGGAGTGTTAAGCTGATACTTTCTTGAATATAATTATCATTTAAGAACCTAGATGGTTTAAAAAAATTCTAGGTTCATTATATAGAATTCATGGAATACATGAGAGTTGCTAGAGCACAGAAATTGGTCATGTTTCAATTTCTAAGAAAACGAGTCAGACAAATTTAGACTCCTTCATCTCGAGATAAGTAACTGAAATTGGTTCTGGCATATGGGGCAGAATTTTTTACAAGGCTGATTTTTAGAAAAGGAAAAGTTGATCACTAGGATTTAGAGTAGGCTCACTATGATCACATCATGCCGTCAAACATCGCTTTTTTATTCTGAATGAGTTACTCTGTGCATGCTAAGTCGCTTTAGTCATGTCTGACTCTGCTACCCCAGAGCTCACCCCAAAGGAGCCCACCAGGCTCCTTTGTCCATGGGATTTCTCAAAGCAAGAATACGGAGTGTGTTGCCATGCCCTCCTGTAGGGAATCTTCCCCACCCAGGGATCAAAACCATGTCTCTTAAGTCTCCTGAATTGGCAGACCGGTTCTTTACCACTCTGCTGATAAGATATTTGAAATACTGCAGACACTACGCATCTGGGTTTCAGGAAGATGTACATCAGAGTTACCTCTGTTCTCTGTATCACTGAGGGCAGGTTTGTGAGCTGAGTGAGAATCCTGTTAGTAGATCTTTGAAGGTTTGAATCATTAACTATAAACAGTATCATTAATTAATGCCAACTTGATGGAAACTTTAGTCTGGCTCAGTATATTAATTCACAGAGAAGTTTAATGACGTACTAATAAAATTGAGGATATTAGAAGCTGGAAGGGTTAGTTCATATCTTGAATAAGGACACATCCAGAAATAACTCAGCAGAAATAAATGGTAGATAGAAAAGAAAGCTTAAGAAGAATGTCACTTATGTAATGTTTTCAAATAATAGATGTGAAAGAGGAAATGAGTTAAGTCTAAAAGTTACCAGAGGAAGATATAGGACTGACAAATAGAAGTTTCAGGAAAATATAGTTTGGTTCAGTGGAAGAAAGACATTGCCAACTTGTATGGAAATCCACTCCAGTATTCTTACCTAGGAAATCTCTGGACAGAGGAGCCTGGCAGGCCACAATAAATGGGGTCACAAAGAATTGGACACAGCTTAGCAGCTAAACAACAACAAAAGCTGTCTGCAATTGAAATGTACTGTCTCAAGAGGTGCCCAACAAGGTATTCCACTATCAGTGAGCCCAGGGCCCACTGGGTGAACACTTGGCTAGTATGTGTGACTAGGCATTTAGTGTCCAGTTCCTTAATAGTAATAAGGCAGCAGGATAGATGATGTGATAGCGCCAGTGTTTAGAGGAACCCTCTGCTCTTGCACTCTCACAAGACTTGATTGACTTCAAGTTCTTTGAGATAGAGACTTGGCAATCATCCATGTGGCTTGTAGTACCTGATATAATATTTTGTACGTCACAATAGTGAATAGATAAATAAATGAAAAAATAAATACTATACTTTGTTCCCTAGGAGTTAGGACATCCTAAGGTCCTGAGGATACTATGTATAAGCTGTGTTTATACAGCATGGGACACACTGGAACTTCAGGTGTTCTTGCTCTCTTCTTGGGTGGTATTACACCAAGTTTATTTTTGTCTGGATATATCCATGTTTTTTTGTTTAACCTTATTTATTGGAGGCAATCTAGTAGTCACTGGGAAGGTTTATTCATCTTTATATCCCAAATGCCTGATTTACAGTTGATTCCCGATAATGTTGAATTGCCTCCTGACTATACATTAGAAAGGCATGCTTGTGTGCTCAGTTGTGTCTGACTCGTTTTTACCCCATGTATTCTAGCCTGCCAAACTTCTGTTTTAATAGGGTTTTTTCCAGGCAAGAATACTGGAGTGGGTTGCCATTTCTTCCTCCAGAGAATCTTCCCAATCCAGAAATCTAACCCAGGTCTCCGGCACTGCGGTCATATTCTTTATCATTTGAGCCATCAGGGAAGCCTCCAGTACATTAGAGCTTAGTTTTACAAGATGAGTCAGCACTCTGCAACAAGGAGGGGTATATTATTTGCGGAAAGCATCATGAACCAAGAGGTGCAGCATAGTGTCATTTGGATCAGGTAAAATACCCTTGTAACTGGATGATAAAATGTGATGGGGATGAGGTTATAAGACAAAATGGTACAGATATAACATTGTTAGCACAGCTGAAACTATAGAGCAAGGGTCCTAAGTGCTGTGCCAAAGAAGGCATCATGGGCCTCTGAGGACCGTGGAAGCTCATCTGTCTCATGGACATCTCTAAATTTCTAGTCGTTCTACTTTAGGACAACTCTAAACCCTTATGAGAATTTTCTATCACTGGATCATAGTTTTCAGGGACTGTTGAAATGGGATGGGAAATTTACAAGGGAATATTCACGTGGTACCACATGTTGAGATCAAACTTTCATTCTTGGGCGCAGAAGCTAACATTCCAGATATTGTGCACACAATTTACGTCTGGATTTTTCTTTCAAATGTATAAAGGGCTGAGGTAGATATGTTTACTTAAGAAGTTATGTTATCATCTGTGCCTTTGGAAACTTGAGTTTGCAGTGGAGCCTTAATGCTTGGATGCTGAGAGAGGCAGAGGTTATGGGGCTAGTGATAAAGTCTCTTTTGTTAGGCAGCTGCCATACTCTGAGCCTAAGGGGATTCTTCCTGAAATGTGCTTCCCCAAGTGGCTACTTGTACTGCCTATCCAGTTGGTTAATTTTCAGTGGATGTCAGCATTTGCTGCTGAGTTGATCTGGAAAGTGCTCTAATTTAACTCTTCATATGTGTTACTGTTCCCTGATGATAATGGTGATAATTTTAATTGTGGCTTCAGATTTAATGAAGTAATTTAAGTAAATTGCTTTCTAAAGGAGAGAAAGAGAAAGAGAGGATGCAACGGGTGTGGCTCTTAGACATGTGGAGTTTCTTCTTGAGGAAGTTGCATTCAATTGCATGGGTATTTCATATACTGATGAACTTAGCTCCCAGCTGGGAGCTGAGAAATTATTTTCCGGTCTGCTCCTATTGTGATTTGTGCCTTCCTTAAAGCCTTTTGATGCTTTCTTATTTACTAATGATAATATTCCTCCCCTAGATTAATAAGGCCCTACAAGGGCCTGGGTCTTGCTTATATTTCCTCCATTCTTTTCTTGGACAATATGAGCCTTGGACAACTTGAGCCTTCACTTCTTGGAACTTGTGCTGTTTTCTTCTACCATAGCTTTTACGCATCTGTTCCTCTACTGGAAATGGAATGTGTTTTTCTTCCTTTTTCCTGTTACTGAGTTGAAGGTTGTACTTCTCACCTCACAACAGGCTGATACATTGAGAAATGAGTTCAAGGGATAATGAAATGACTATTTGCAAGGTCAGTGGACTGAGAAGATGATGGACTAGTGTCCCAAAGAACCATTTTGCCCAGGGTTTGAATAGTTTCTTTTGTAGAACCAAGAGGAGGAGGTGAAGCAGAAAGTAAAAAGAAGCGATAAATTATGCAAATATTTCCTGGTTCCTACCAGACTCTGGAGGGACTGTGTGGATGTCATCCTTCCTGCAGCTGTTCACAGGTGGGCCTGGTCAGAATGTTTCCTGTGAGCTAAACCAGCAGTCCTACTCTTTTTGGCACCAGAGACTAGTTTCATGGAAGATGGTTCTTCCACTGACTTGGGTGGGGAGTGATGGTTTGGGGATGCTTCAAGCTCACTGTATTTATTACACTGCTGCTAATATTACAGGAGTCAGAGTGAGGGAGGTAATGCAAGTGATGGGGAGCAGCTGTAAATACAGAAAAAGCTTCACTCTCATGCCTACCCCTATTGCTCACCTCCTGCTGTGCAGCCCATGCCCAACTCCTAACAGTCCTGAACTGGTACTGGTCCGTGGCCAGGGGTTTCTGGACCCTGGAGCTAAGCAAAGGTATTTTAGCTTAACACTCAGGCATGAGAGGCAGGATTGCTGAAGATGGGTCTTTATATATACTTAAAGCTATAGGTAATATCACTTTAGTGATTAAAGGGAAAAGCAAAAGCGATAGAATACAAAGGCGAAAGGAAAAGAAACGGAGTCAGATTTGCTCTTCCCTGTATACCTCTGGTTACTCCCAGCTCTCCTGCAGGTTTCAACTCAGTTGACATTACTTGGAAGAATTCTACTTTGAGCTCTTGCCTATGTCAAATCCTGCTATAAGGTCATATACCTTTGATATAATTGTACCTACTTTGATATAATTGTACTTAATTGTCAATTACAATTTTACATTAATCTTATATGATTTGGTTAAAGTCTTACTTTTTTACTAAAATGTAGAAAACCTGTCAATCTTGTTCACAGTGGGTCTCAGTGGTGTTCAGTTCAGTAGCTCACTTGTGTCCGATTCTTTGCAACCACATGAACTGCAGCATGCCAGGCTTCCCTGTCCATCACCAACACCAAGAGCTCACTCAAACTCATGTCCATCAAGTCCGTGATGCCATCCAGCCATCTCATCCTCTGTCATCCCCTTCTTCTCCTGCCTTCAATCTCTCCTAACATCAGGGTCTTTTCCAGTGAGTCACTTCTTCATATCAGGTGGCCAGAGTATTGGAGCTTCAGCTTTAGCATCAGGCTTTCCAATTGTTCTTTAGGACTGATTTCCTTGAAGATTGAGTGGTTTGATCTACTTGTTGTCTGAAGGATTCTCAAGAGTCTTCTCCAACACCACAGTTCAAAAACATCAATTCTTCACCACTCAGCTTTCCGTATAGTCCAACTCCCACGTCCATACATGATTACTGGAAAACCATAGCTTTGACTAGATGGACTTCTGTTGGCAAAGTAATGTCTCTGCTTTTTAATATGCTGTCTAGGTTTGTCATAGCTTTTCTTCCAAAGAGTAACCATCTTTTAATGTCATGGCTGCGGTCACCATCTGCAGTGATTTTGGAGCCCAAGAAAATAAAGTCTGTCACCATTTACATGTTTTCCCATCTGTTTACCATGAAGTGATGGAACCAGATGCTATGATCTTTGTTTTTCAAATGTTGAGCTTTAAGCCAGCTTCTTCACTCTCCTCTTTCACTTTCATCAAGAGGCTCTTAGTTCCTCTTCTCTTTCTGCCATAAGGGTGGTGTCATGTGCATATCTGAGGTTATTGATATTTCTCCCAGCAATCTTGATTCACACTCTAGGATGTCTGACTCTTGGTGAGTGATCACACCATTGTGATTATCTGGCTTATTAAGATCTTTCTAAATAGTTCTTCTGTGTGTTCTTGCCACCTCTTCTTAATATCTTCTGCTTCTGTCACATCCATAGTGTTTCTGTCCTTTATTGAGCTCATCTTTGCATGAAATGTTCCCTTGGTATCTCTAATTTTCTTAAAGAGATCTCTAGTCTTTCCCATTCTACTGTTTTCCTCTATTTCTTAGCATTGATCACTTAGGAAGGCTTTCTTATTTCTCCTTGCTGTTTTTTGGAACTCTGCTTTCAGATGGATATATCTTTCCTTTTTTCGTTTGCCTTTTGCTTCTCTTCTTATCTCAGCTATTTGTAAGGCCTCCTCAGACA
>SJYC01000667.1:0-15993 GCA_006408675.1 Madoqua kirkii
AACCAATACAGTATTGTAAAGTAATTAGCCTCCAATTAAAATAAGCTAAAAACATATATATCTTTTTGTAAAATTTATTGAGAAATACTTTGCAGTAAAATGAATATGAAAAATTTATATGAGTTCATTCCTGCAACAAAAACAAAAATAGACCAATATGTGCGGTGAGATCTCATTGCTACTCTTGTTATAAGAAAGCATTTATAAAGTTATATAAAGTTTTCATTTTAACAGAATATATTTTTTTCCTGTTTATACTTTTAAGGAATAGAACATACATGAAAATAGAATCTCAGTTCTAGAGATTTCAGTAAAAGTTTGCAGAAGACAAACTGTATAGTCTTTTCATTTAAGGCTCATTAACATTCAGTACCCAGATCATAACATTTCCCCTCTGTGGAAACAAATAAATTTTTATTTACTTTGTTTACTAGGATGTACATTATTTTTATAAAATATGATAATCTATTCCTAATAGCTAAATTGATATCTAACATCTCAGCTGGTAAATTCCCTGATAACTCACTTGGCAAAGAACCTACCTGCAATGCAGGAGACCCTGGCTGGATTCCTGGGTCGGGAAGATCCACTGGAGAAGGGATAGGCCACCCTCTCCAGTATTCTTGGGTTTCCCTTATGGCTCAGATAATCCATTTGCAATTCGGGAGACCTGGGTTCAATTGCTGGGTTGGGAAGATCCCCTGGAGAAGTGGAATCTACCCATTCCAGTATTCTGGTCTAGAGAATTCTATGGACTGTATAACCCATGGAGTCGCAAAGAGTCAGACATGACTGAGCAACTTTCACTTTCATGATAATGTAAAGTGGACCAATTTTTGGTAATGTCTGATCTTTCAGCAACTCCTTATGCTTTCTTATTTCTCAAAAAAAGTATTTCTGATTGTATGAGCTAATTGCAATTATCCTGGGAAAATGTTGAATCCTATAGATAAGAATTAAGTTTGACATAGTGCTTAATCCTCTGTGTAATGCTTGATCTATATTTCTATTTATTTATTTATTCAGAAAATATGGCCAATTATGCTGGATGCTGGAAAACACTGGAAATATAACAAGAAACAGTTTCTTCCCTTAAGGGAAACCATATACATCATAAAGAAAGAAACAAAATATCATAATGTGGTCTAAGGAAGAACAGAAGTGAAAAAGGCTGCTATGAAATAAATAATATATTTACCAAAAGCAAATCAGGCAGACAGGGATGGTTTATTGGTAAAAGTATTGTTGGAGCTGATTTTGGAAAATGAATTTTGAAAAGTTTTGACATCATCTTAAATCTTACTGGAAAAATATGTCAACAAAGTAAAACTTCCTTTTTTACAGTTAAGTTGTCATAATATGCACGTACATGGCACTCTCTCTAATTACCAAGGTAAAATGAATCTCTGCCCTAATTTATGGCTAAACTTTCCACTTAAGGTCTGGATCCAATGCTTTATTTCTTCTACAAGGACTTTGCTCCTTTGGTTATATCCTTCCTTAGTTATCATGCAACTGGAACTGAGTGTTATCTGGCCCATTCAGCCACAGAGTTAAAAATAGACAGCAGTTCTCATCATCAAATGGAACTGATACACCCAGGATTAGGCTCAAGCAAATCCTGAAGACACAAGTAAATGACATAAAGAAATGACCTAGATGCTTATGGCCACTACTCCTGATATATTGCCTTCTTTCTCCCTACTTATAACTCTAGGCTCATAGGGAGTTCCCTAGAATGAGTTTAATGAAAAACAAATACAGGATTGGTTTACAAATTATTCTCCATGATATATACATACACCATTGAAAACTGGACAGTTACAGTTCTACAGCGTTACCTGGGATAACACTGAAGGGCAATGATAATTGGAGATATTGTCAAGTAGGCAGAATTTCAAGCAGTACACCTGGTTGATCCTTTTGCCTGAAAGGACAGATGAAAAGAACAGATGACCAGAGGTCATCTGCATCAATTCATGAGATATAGTTAATATTTTGACAGGATGGTCAAAGATTTGGAAGAACAAAATATATTTAGAAAATAGATAATAAGATCTTTTGAAAAACATCTGTGTATAGATCTCTCTGAAAGGGCACAGAATGTGAGGACATTGGTGTTCCATGAGAATGCTCAACAAAGGTGACTTAGCAGTGGCAGAGTTTAATACTAACACAACTTTGAAAATGGCACTATTTCCCAGGGTATCAGTTACCTACCTGGTAAATCATGTTCATCATAGAAATGGAGTGATTTATTCTAACAGAAAGAGATCTTTACTCTGATTTGCTTTCCTAGACTGCAAGGTTTCTGCTAAACTTGTCATCTTGGGAATTCAGGGCTACGTTATTATGATATTGGGCTTCCCTGGTAGTTCAGTTGGCAAAAATCCACCTGCAGTGTGGGAGACCCTGGTCTGATTCCTGGGTTGGGAAGATCTGCTGGAGAAGGAATAAGCTACCCACTCCAGTATTCTTGGATTTCCCTTATGGCTCAGCTGGTAAATAATCCACCTGCAATGTGGGAGACCTGAGCTCAATCCCTGGATTGGGAAGATCCCCTGAAGAAGGGAAAGGGTATTCACCCCAGTATTCAGGCCTGAAGAATTTAATGGACAGTATACTCCATGGGGTTGCACAGAGTCAGACATGACAGAGCAACTTTCACATTCACTTGTTATGATACTATGAAATATAAGAAGAAAAATAGATGTGGTCTTACTGGCACAGAATTCCTAAAGCCACTGGAATTTCCTAAGTGATTTCCCCTTTTTGTTCTGTTAATGAGGAGACTTTGAAGTGCATCTACAGGCTGATCTGGTTCCAGAGAAGCCAACTGTGTGATTAGAGAGGTGGAACATTTAGTTTTGCCCTCTTGACCTCTGGAAAAAGAGGAGCTGGAGGTTGGATCTATTTCCAGTGACTAGTGACTTAAGTCCTGTAAATGGTCTTGGAATCTTTCTGGACATGGTGCTGACTGAAGAACAGGAATTAGGGAGTCTGTAGAAACCCTTGTATCAGCAGTTATTTTATCTTCTATGATGTGCAAGGCACAAATATAGAAGAGATAAATGGTCATTGAAAGTTTAGGAGCAGCGACTGCGACAGCACAGGAGCGGCCAAGAGGAGCTACCCCACGTCCAAGGTCAGGGCAGGGTGGCTGAGAGGAGCTACCAATGTTCAAGGTAAGGAGCAGAGGCTAAACTTTGCTGGAGCAGCCGTGAAGAGATACCCCACATCCAAGGTAAGAGACACCCAAGTAACACAGTAGGCACTAAGAGAAGGCTTCAGAGGGCAGACAAACTGAAACCACAGTCACAGACAACTAGCCAATCCAATCACATGGATCACAGCTTGTCTAACTCAATGAAACTAAGCCATGCTCTGTGGGGCTACCCAAGATGGATGGGGCATAATGGAGAGGTCTGACAGAATGCAACCCACTGGAGAAGGGATTGGCAAATGACTTCAGTATTCTTGCCTTGAGAACCCCATGAACCGTATGAAAAGGCAAAAAGATAGGACACTGAAAGATGAACTCCCAAGTTGGTAGGTGCCCAAAATGCTACTGGAGATCAGTGGAGAAATAGCCCCAGAAAGAATGACGGGATAGAGCCAAAGCAAAATCACCACCCAGATGTAGATGTGACTGGTGGTACAAGCAATATCCAATGTTGTAAAGAGCAATATTGCATAGGAACCTGGAATGTTAGGTCCATGAATCAAGGCAAATTGGAAGTGGTCAAACAAGAGATGGCAAGAGTAAACGTCAACATTCTAGGAATCAGTGAACTAAGATGGACTGGAATGGGTGAATTTAACTCAGATGACCATTATACCTACTACTGCAGGCAGGAATTTTTTAGAAGAAATGGAGTAGCTATCATGGTCAACAAAAGAGTCCAAAATGCAGTACTTGGAAGCAATCTCAAAAACAACAGAATGATCTCTGTTTGTTTCAAAAGCAAACCCTTCAATATCACAGTAACCCAAGTCTAGGCCCCAATCAGTAATGCTGAAAAAGTTGAAATTGAATGGGTCTACAAGAGCTCTTAGAACTAACCCACCCCCGAAAAAAAGATGTCCTTTTTATTATAAGGGACTGGAATGCAAAAGTAGAAAGTCAAGAAACACCTGGAATAACAGGAAAATTTGGCGTTGGAGTACACAGTGAAGCAGGGCAAAGGCTAATAGAGTTTTGCCAAGAGAATGCACTGGTCATAGCAAACACTTTCTTCCAACAACACAAGAGAAGACTCTACACATGGACATCACCAGAAAATGTAGTAGAGCATGCCATCCCTTCCGTATCTGGCAAGATCAGAAAATGAGCTTTCTGGTTAAGAGGGAATCTATCCTGTATACCTCACAGATGGATTACTGATTTTCAAAGAACAGGATTACAACAGAATGATCTTGGTCTGCTGATTTGAATGAATTCTATTTCATGTTTAATTCAGAAGGTATTGATTTTATAATGCTGGAAATTCTTGTGACCAGCATCTCTATCTGAAAAGTATTGAGCACCTGTTCTACTCAAAGCATGTTGTGGATACAAAGGGGTAGAAACTGTCTTCGTCCTCACAGGTAGATGGCGTAGAGCAAGCTCACAGATGATGGAACTTTACGCAGGTGGCAGCGAGTGACATGAGAAGAGAAGCCAACTGTGTGATTAGAGAGGTGGAACATTTAGTTTTGCCCTCTTGACCTCTGGAAAAAGAGGAGCTGGAGGTTGGATCTATTTCCAGTGACTAGTGACTTAAGTCCTGTAAATGGTCTTGGAATCTTTCTGGACATGGTGCTGACTGAAGAACAGGAATTAGGGAGTCTGTAGAAACCCTTGTATCAGCAGTTATTTTATCTTCTATGATGTGCAAGGCACAAATATAGAAGAGATAAATGGTCATTGAAAGTTTAGGAGCAGCGACTGCGACAGCACAGGAGCGGCCAAGAGGAGCTACCCCACGTCCAAGGTCAGGGCAGGGTGGCTGAGAGGAGCTACCAATGTTCAAGGTAAGGAGCAGAGGCTAAACTTTGCTGGAGCAGCCGTGAAGAGATACCCCACATCCAAGGTAAGAGACACCCAAGTAACACAGTAGGCACTAACAGAAGGCTTCAGAGGGCAGACAAACTGAAACCACAGTCACAGACAACTAGCCAATCCAATCACATGGATCACAGCTTGTCTAACTCAATGAAACTAAGCCATGCTCTGTGGGGCTACCCAAGATGGATGGGGCATAATGGAGAGGTCTGACAGAATGCAACCCACTGGAGAAGAGATTGGCAAATGACTTCAGTATTCTTGCCTTGAGAACCCCATGAACCGTATGAAAAGGCAAAAAGATAGGACACTGAAAGATGAACTCCCAAGTTGGTAGGTGCCCAAAATGCTACTGGAGATCAGTGGAGAAATAGCCCCAGAAAGAATGACGGGATAGAGCCAAAGCAAAATCACCACCCAGATGTAGATGTGACTGGTGGTACAAGCAATATCCAATGTTGTAAAGAGCAATATTGCATAGGAACCTGGAATGTTAGGTCCATGAATCAAGGCAAATTGGAAGTGGTCAAACAAGAGATGGCAAGAGTAAACGTCAACATTCTAGGAATCAGTGAACTAAGATGGACTGGAATGGGTGAATTTAACTCAGATGACCATTATACCTACTACTGCAGGCAGGAATTTTTTAGAAGAAATGGAGTAGCTATCATGGTCAACAAAAGAGTCCAAAATGCAGTACTTGGAAGCAATCTCAAAAACAACAGAATGATCTCTGTTTGTTTCAAAAGCAAACCCTTCAATATCACAGTAACCCAAGTCTAGGCCCCAATCAGTAATGCTGAAAAAGTTGAAATTGAATGGGTCTACAAGAGCTCTTAGAACTAACCCACCCCCGAAAAAAAGATGTCCTTTTTATTATAAGGGACTGGAATGCAAAAGTAGAAAGTCAAGAAACACCTGGAATAACAGGAAAATTTGGCCTTGGAGTACACAGTGAAGCAGGGCAAAGGCTAATAGAGTTTTGCCAAGAGAATGCACTGGTCATAGCAAACACTTTCTTCCAACAACACAAGAGAAGACTCTACACATGGACATCACCAGAAGGTAAACACTAAAATCAGACTGATTGTACTCTTTGCAGTCAAAGATGGAGAAGCTGTATATAGTGGGCAAAAACAAGACTGGGAGCTGAGTGTAGCTCAGATTATGAACTCCTTATTGCCAAATTCAAACTGAAATTGAAGAAAGTGGAGAAAACCACTAAACCATGCAGGTATGACCTAAATAAAATTCCTTGTAATTATACAGTGGGAGTGAAAAATATATTTAAGGGACTAGATTTGATAGAGTGCCTGATGAACTATGGATGGAGGTTTGTGACATTGTACAGGAGACAGGCATCAAGACCATTCCCATGGGGGGAAAATGCAAATAAGAAAAATGGCAGGCTGAAGAGGCCTTACAAATAACTGGGAAAAGAAGAGAAGCAAAAAGCAAAGGAGAAAATAAAAGATATTCCCATTTGAATGCAGAGTTCCAAAGAATAGCAAGGAGAAATAAAAGAGCCTTATTCAGTGATCAATGCAAAGAAAAAGAGGAAACTAACAGAATGAGAAAAGACTAGAGATTTCTTCAAGAAAATGAGAGATACCAAGGGAACATTTCATGCAAAGATGTGCTCAGTAAAGGACAGAAATGGTATAGACTTAACAGAATTAGAAGATATTAAGAAGAGGTGGCAAGAATACAAAGAACTATCCAAAAAAAGATCTTCATGACCCAAATGATTACTATGGTGTGATCACTCACCTAGAGCCAGCCATATTGGAATGTGAAGTCAAATGGGCCTTAGGAAGCATGACTACAAACAATGCTAGTGGAGAGGATGGAATTCCAGCTGAGCTATTACAATTCCTGAAAGATGATGCTGTGAAAGTGCTGCACTCAATATGCCAGCAAATTTGGAAAACTCAGCAGTTACCACAGGACTGGAAAAGGTCAGTTTTTATTCCAATCCCAAAAGGTCAATGCCAAAGAATGTTCAAATGACCACACAGTTGCACTCATCTCACACACATGTAAGGTAATGCTCAAAATTCTCCAACCCAGGCTTCAGCAATATATGAACCATGAACTTTCAGATGTCCAATCTGATTTTAGAAAAGGCAGAGGAACCATAGGTCAAACTGACAACATCCGCTAGATCTTCTCTTGACTAAAAGCAAGAGAGTTCCAGAAAAACATATATTTCTGCTTTATTGACTATGCCAAAGCCTTTGACTCTGTGGATCACAATAAACTGTGGAAAATTTAAAAAGAGATGGGGATACCAGACCACCTGATCTGCCTCTGGAGAAAGTCAGGAAGAAACAGTTAGAACTGGACATGGAACAGCAGACTGGTTCCAAATAGGAAAAGGAGTATGTCAAGTCTGTATAACGTCACCCTGCTTATTTAACTTATATGCAGAGTACATCATGGGAAAGTTTAGGCTGGATGAAGCAAAAGCTGGAATCAAGTTTGCCAGGAGAAATATCAATAACCTCAGATATGTAGATGACACCACCCTTATGGCAGAAACTGAAGAGGAACTTAAGAGACTTGATGGAAGTGAAAGAAGAGAGTGAAAAAGTTGTCTTAAAGCTCAACATTTAGAAAACTAAGATATAGGTATTCGGTCACATCACTTCATGACAAATAGATGGGAAATAGTGGAAACAGTGGCTAACTTTTTTTTTTCTGGGCTCCAAAATCACTGCAGATGGTGATTGCAGCCATGAAATTAAAAGACACATACCTCTTTGAAGGAAAGTTGTGACCAACCTAGACAGCATATTAAAAAACAGAGACATTACTTTGTCAACAAAAGTCCATCTAATCAAGGCTATGGTTTTCCATATGGATGTGAGAGGTGGACTATAAAGAAAGCTGAGCACTGAAGAATAGTGATTTTAAACTGTGGTGTTAAGACTCTTGAGAGTCCCTTGGACTGCAAGGAGATAAAACCAGTCCATTCCAAAGGAAATTAGTCCTGAGTATTTATTGGCAGGACTGATGTTGAAGCTGAAACTCCAATACTTTGGCCACCTGATGCGAAGAGCTGAGTCATTTGAAAAGACCCTGATTCTGGGAAATATTGAAGGTAGAAGGAGGAGGGGACTACAGAGGATAAGATGTTTGAATGGCATCACCAACTGAATGGACAAGAGTTTGGGCAAACTTCAGGAGTTGGTGATGGACAGGGAGGCCTGGCATGCTGTGGTTCAAAGAGTTGAACATGAATGAGCGGCTGAACTGAACTGAATTGAACTGAACTGAACTGAATGACTTAATCAATTGTTCTCACGTAAGTAAAGTGAAAATGAAGTCGTTCAGTCATGTCCAACTCTGCGACCCCCATGGACTATAGCCTATCAGGCCCCTCCCTCCATGGGATTCTCCAGGCAACAGTACTGGACTGGGTTGCCATTTCCTTCTCCAAGGGATCTTCCCAACCCAGGGATTGAATCTGGGTCTCCTGCATTCCAGGCAGACGCTTTAATCTCTGAGCCACCAGGGAAGCCCCTTGTAAGGAATTCTTCATAAAACCCCAAAATGAATGGGCTCAGAAGCTTCCAAAATAATAAACATGTTGAGGCACTGGAAGAGGGGGCACTTAGTGCAAATGTTTCCTATGCACCTCTTCCATCTGACTGTTCCTGACTAATATTATTTTATTATAAACTGATAAGCTAATAAGTAGACTGTTTCTCTGAATTTGATGCACTGCTCTAGCAAACCAGTCAAATGCAAGGAAGAGGTCATTGGAAACTGACATGTAGATGGTCATGTCAGAAGTACTGGAGATAACCTGGGCTTTCAGTTGGTATCCTTAGGGGGAGAGGTGGATGATCTTGCAGTACTGAACTCTTAACCTGTGTATCTGATGCTATAGCCAGGTAGATATATCAGAAATCAGCTGAATCATTAGGAGCCCCAGTGTTTGAGAATTGTCAGTGTGGAAACACGTATCTGTCCAACATATTAAAAATTGGTATCTTTAATTTATTCATTGGCATGGTGTTCTACACAGCACTGCTGTTGATCAAGAAATTTATTTAACAGAAAATGAAGTGCAAAAATAGGCCTGTGCTTAGTAAATCCATGGATCTTACACATCTCTCATTGTCTGGAAGCAATGGCTTCTTCGAAGGGTGGAATAACATTTGAAGACTCAGATATGGTGAAAAATAGGAGAGTCTGAGAATCAAGGGATAGGAAATTGAGTAGTACTTCTTCATATTATCTCTAGTAATCCACAAGCAAAGTTTGCTTGTCATTCTCAAGATTTTAGGCTTTGATGCTCTAAAGGCCTTAATTTCAAAAGCTTCCAAGAAGCAATAACATGATTTCACCAGAGTGGAAGGAGAAACTGTCACTCACTTTGAGATTATGATGACACTGAATAGAGGTCTGGGATATCTGACCCTAACAAATTAAAAAGAACTTGGTTTACACAATGGGATAAAGAGGAGTATGTTGGAATGTAAGAGATCCTTGATTATGTGCCTTGTGCATTTCATATCTTATGATGATATGTAATAGAAAATAAATTTAAGTAAACTAAATAAACATAAGCAATTTAAGCAGGATAGCTAATGATCCAGAATTTTCAATAATATAGGTTTTTGTTCAGAAAAAATACTTTGACTATTTGGGGCAATATGTCATTCATACTAAATGTGATCAGATTCTAAAATGTGAATATTAGGATAAATATGAAGCTATCATACCACTATAATAATTAACTTAAGATGAAATGTTTAGTTATGTCTATATTTTAAATTGATATTTCTGCTTCGATGATGAGTAGACTTGGAAACATTAAACACAAATCGCTATTTTCATTGACTAAAAGCACTAGATACATATTTAAATTAAATTCTGAAACTACAGAGTTACTACCTTTGAAAAATACTATTGAGATACAATTAGTAAGGTAAAGGTACAGTATAGAGGCAATTGTTTTGAGTAAGAGATATTGGGTTAGGAATCTTTAAAGTCTCTGTGAACCACTGCTCAGCACTAAATCCTTCGTTGGGTTTATTTCTATTTGGGGACATGCTACATCCTAGAACGTCTCATAACCAGGACTTGTAGCCAAATAAAATAATTTCACTTGCAATTTATCATTGGTCAGTTTATTAAATGACTTGGAATAATAAATGATGAGAAGACTTATCATTTTCTATTTCTTGCTGCAAGCTGGAAAATATCCTTACCCAATGAAGTTACACCAGTATTTTGGAAAGACATACTAGAACTTCTGCAAGACTTCCACCAAGAAGTACACTAGAATCAACATAAATGTATCTATGTCTGTCAGTATCTTAGCACTTAAAGCTTTTTTATTTTCTTCTATGCTGGGCTCTGAAATCATTGAGAGCAGAGATAACGTTCTCTTATTCACTCAAACTGACAGGAGCTCACCTTAGATTCAGAGAAGGCAATGGCAACCCACTCTAATACTCTTGCCTGGAAAATCTCATGGACAGAGAAGCCTGATAGGCTGCAGTCCATGGAGTCACTAAGAGTTGCACACGACTGAGCAACTTCACTTTCACTTTTCACTTTCTTGCATTGGAGAAGGAAATGGCAACCAATTCCACTGTTCTTGGCTGGAGAATCCCAGGAATGGGAGCACCTGGTGGGCTGTCGTCTATGGAATCGCACAGAGTCAGACATGACTGAAGAGACTTAGCAACAGCAGCAGTACCTTAGATTAATTCTTTAGATGTAGCATCTGAGCCAGGGCTTCAGGGACATGTAATTTATTAGGGAAGGATCTCAAAAGAAAGAGAATTTTGAAAATATGATAAAACAGAGGAAGGACAGAAGCAAGGAATTCATCTCAGCTGGAATCTGGAGCATAATTTGAGCAACTTTACAATCATAGAAGCTTCCATTAGTTAGAACCATCTCATCAGTTTAACACTAACTGCAGACTATCTGGAGATGATGGGAAGTTGTCAGATAGGACGAAAAATGAGTTCGCTTATGTCTTTTAGAATCCAGTGTCAAGATGGAATCAGTCACACAAGGTAAATATTGGGAAGAAGGTCTGAGAGATAAAATTGAAAGGAAGTTTTGATCTTTGTGAAAGGAAAAGGAAGACTGGGAGACATGACAATTAAATTCAATGAACCTTAAAACAGAAAAAGAAGGCCTCTATGAGGATGTACTAGGCCAAAGTCTGAGCTGCCTCCATAGTGTCCACAGCAGATTCAGATCTATGATTACTGCTTTCCTGGGACCTGAATATAGTACAGTGTGTCTACACTGGTGGCCTAGTAAAAACAGCACCTCAGAGATACCAGGCTCAATTGCCAGCAAATCCACAGTTCAGGTGGAACTGACAGCAGTGTCAACAGTGTAATCTGAGAGTTCATACAACAGAGCACACCTACAGGTGAACACTCCAGAAAAAGCATGCTCAGCGGCTTTACTCCCAGTGGGACCTTAACACTCTGTTCAAATCAATAGATAGGTCATCCAGACAAAACATAAGGAAACATAGCCTTTAAAACACATATTAGACCAGATAGATTCAACTGATACTTGTAGGAATTTCATCCCAAAGTAGCAAATATACATTCTTCTTAAGTGCATGTAGAACATTCTCCAGGTTACATGGTATGCTGGGCAACCAAGCAAACCACAGTAACTTTAAGAATATTGAATCATATCAAACATTTTTTCTGACCATAACATTAAGAGATTAGAAATCAACTGCAAGGAAAAAATGATAAAACACACACACATGGGAGGCTAAGCAATGTGATGCTAAATAACCAATATTCACTAAGAAATCAGAGGAAAGTTTAATGGATACATTAAAAATAAATAGAAATGAAAACACAATGATACAAAACCCACAGGACAAAGCCAAATAATTTGTAAGAAATTTGTTTATAGTAATGCCATCTTACCTCAGAAAATTTAAAAACTAAAAATAAAAAGTTGATGTAAATAACCTCACAGCTAAAAGCTAAAAGAGCTAGAAAAACAAGAATCAGCTCAGTTCAATTCAGTCGCGTAGTCGTGTCCGACTCTTTGCAACCCCATGAATCGCAGCATGCCAGGCCTCCCTGTCCATCACCATCTCCCGAAGTTCACTCAGACTCCTGTCCATCGAGTCAGTTATGCCATCCAGCCATCTCATCCTCCATCATCCCCTTTTCCTCCTGCCTCCAATCCCTCCCAGCATCAGAGTCTTTTCCAAAGAGTCAACTCTTCGTATGAAATGGCCAAAGTACTGGAGTTTCAGCTTTAGCATCATTCCTTCCAAAAAAATCCCAAGGCTGATCTCCTTCAGAATGGACTGATTGGATCTCCTTGCAGTCCAGGGACTCTCAAGAGTCTTCTCCAACACCACAGTTCAAAAGCATCAATTCTTCGGCACTCAGCCTTCTTCAAGTCCAACTCTTGCATCCACACATGACTACAGGAAAAACCATAGCCTTGACTAGACGGACCTTAGTCAGTAATGTCCCTGCTTTTGAATATGCTATCTAGGTTGGTCATAACTTTTCTTCCAAGGAGTAAGTGTCTTTTAATTTCATGGCTGCAGTCACCATCTGAAGTGATTTTGCAAACCAAAAATATAAAGTCTGACACTGTTTCCACTGTTTCCCCATCTATTTCCCATGAAGTGATGGGACTGGATGCCGTGATCTTTATTTTCTGAATGTTGAGCTTTAGGCTAACTTTTTCACTCTCCATTTTCCTTTCATCAAGAGGCTTTTTAATTCATCTTCACTTTCTGCCATAAGGGTGTGTCATCTGCATATCTGAGGTTATTGATATTTCTCCCTGCAATCTTGATTCCAGCTTGTGTTTCTTCTAGTCCAGCATTTCTCAGGATGTACTCTGCATATAAGTTAAATAAGCAGAGTGGCAATATACAACCTTGACGGACTCCTTTTCTTATTTGAAACCAGTCTGTTGTTCTATGTCCAGTTCTAACAGTTGCTTCCTGACGTGCATACAGATTTCTCAAGAGGTGAACAAATCCAAATTTAGTAGGAAAAAAAAAATCATTAAGATCAGAGCAGAAATAAATGAGAGATAAAGAAAAGAATAGTGAAGCTAAAAGTCAGGTCCTCGAAAGGATAAAATTGGTGAATCTTAAAGTAGACTTGTAAAGAAGAAAAAATCAATAAAACTAGAAATTAAGAAGGAAAAATTACGATGGACACCACCAACATGCAAAGTATCATAAGAGACAGCTACAGACAACTATATGCTAGCAACATGGACACCACAGAAGAAATGGACAAGTGCATAGAAAGGTACAGCCTTCCAAGATTAAGTCAAGAAGAAAGAAAATGTGAGCAGACCAATCACAAGAACTGAAATTAAAACTGTGATTTAAAAACTTCAAACAAATAAAATTTCACAACTAGATGGCTTCCCAGGTGAATTCTATCAAGCACTTACAAAAGAGTCAATATCTATCCTTCAGAAACTTCAAAAAATTGCAGAAGGAGAAACATTTCCAAGCTCATTCTATGATGTCACTTTCACCATGATACCAAAACAAGAAAAATAAAATACCACAAAAGGAGAAAATTGCAGGCTAATATCACTGATGAACATAGACAGAAAAATTATCAAGAAAATACAAGCAAACTGAACCCAACAACACATTAAAAGAATCATACATCATGATTAGATTGGATTTATCTCAGGGATACAAGGATTCTTCAGTATATGCAAACTGATCGAGGTTAACTAACTGAAGAGTAAAAATGATACAATTATTTGACTACATGCAGAAAAAATTTCTGACAAAAATTCCACACCCATTTGTGATAATGAATTTGAGCAAATTCCAGGAAATATTGCAGGATAGATGAGCCTGATGTGCTGTAGGTCATGAGATTGCACAGCTGGACATGATATAATGACTGAACAACAACATTTATGATTTAAAAAAAAAGCAATCCTCTCCAGAAACAGCAGAGAGGGAACCTACCTTATCATAATAAGGTCATATATGAGAAACCCAGAGCTAGCATCAATCTCAGTGGTGAAAAAAATAAGAGCATTTCCTGTAAGGTCAGAAACAAGACAAGATATCCGCTCTTGCCACTGTTACTCAACATAGTTTTGGAAGTCCGAGCCTCAGTGATTAGAGAGGAAAAATAAATAAGAGTGATGCAAATTGTAAAGGCAGTAGAAGACGGCAGAGGAGCAGGACGAGGAGATTGCCCACCTCCCCACAAATACATCAAAGCCATCAATATGAAGCCGCCCCTACAAAATCACCTCTAGGTGACAGCAGAAGACTCCAGCCTCCAGAAGGGGCAGGCTAAGCTCCCTGGAACGAGGTATGACAGAAGGTGGAGACGTCAAAAGGGAGAAGACGGAGAACTCCTGGGCAGGAGCTTGTATCCCAAGGGAGGGATGGAGTCCTGAAGCATTAGGAGTTCTCATGCACTGGGCATCTCCCTCACAGGTGGGCCCAAGGGGGAGCTACAAAATCTCAGAAAACCAGACCAAGTAGGGGCCTAGAGGGCACAGAACAGAGAAACCTGCACTTCTCGCCCATAAACAGCTCACAGATGTGTCCTCAACCAGACAGCATACTCCAGGAACCGAGGGACGCCCACAGTAGCCCCATAGCACAGAGGGCAGGTCCTGGGTGCTGAGAGAGGGGTGGCGTACAAACTTCTGCAGCACACACAAACAGAAGGTGGGCCTGGCGAGCCAAAAGAAGAACACACAAGCCCCATGACGTAGCAGACAGGCCAGTGAGCTGAAACAAATGCACACAAGCCCCACAACATAGAAGGCAGCCCTGGGGGGGGGGGTGGTGAAAACAAGTGCACACAAGCCCTGTGACATAGAAGGCGTGCTCGGTGAGCTGAGGCAAGTGCATACAAGTGCAGCAATATATAGGAAAAGCTCCGGAGGCTCAGGGAAGCCCACCTAAGTCTCTGCAATGCAGAGGGCATGGTTGTGGTGCCAAGAAAAGATCCACACAAGCCTGTACCTAGCAAGTTTGGGCCTGCAGGGAAGGACTAAGGAACAGAAGCACCAGCAGAGATTCCAAGGACAAGTAGGGGATTTTGTAGGGAATCTTCACTGGCAGCAGTGAAGATATGCTGAGAAGGCCGCTTTAATGGGGCTGTGGAAATAGACATGCCCTTACACTGTCAAAGTAGAAGGGGTGCCAAAAGACATATTGAACCCATAGACACCCCACAACGTACCGCCGGACACTGCATTATCCTTCATAGAGGTGAGATCCAGCTCCGTCAACCAGAACACAGGCGCAAGCTCTCTAAAGAAGAAAAACATTACAGGACACTAACACAACTTCATCCATGGGGGAAGACTCCACAACCAAGAAGAACTATGACCTTGAGAACTTTTCTCATCTTTTTTTCTTTCTTTTTTTTTTAAATAAATCACACAGTTTATCCCTCCTACAATATTTCTACCTTCACATTAGTCTTTTGCAGTGCTGTAGAGTTTTTCTCTGTTTTTCTTGTTAAAAAGAATCACTTTAAGATTGTTTTTTGCTTTTTTTCTTAATTTTATTTTTACTTTATTCTACTTTACTGTATTGGTTTTGCCATACTTTGACATGAATCAGCCACCTCTCACTCCATATCATCTCTCAGGGATGACCCCTAGAGATGTTTTTTCTTTTCTTTTTCACCCTTTGTTCCTTATTTTTATGATTTTTTAAAAAATATATTCCATTACTTTTCTTATTGTTCTTTATCAACTGTAGCTATACCTGAATATATATATATACATATATATATATAAATCATTTTCACATACATTATTTATCTTTGCTTTTCTATTTTTTATTTTCTTTCTTTTTTTTAACCTATTTCCCACTGTTTCCTTTTCTCTGTTCTCTCCCTTCTCCCTTTGTTTTTCTCTTTTCCTCTTCTCCCTTTTTTCCTTCACTCTTTTTTTCACCAAATAAG
>SJYC01000674.1:0-62290 GCA_006408675.1 Madoqua kirkii
CTGATTTGGGGGTAAATGCTCTAGCAGGTCCAGGGGATCCCTTGAGTCCTGATCTGCCTTGCCCATCAGGCCTCTCCCGCATGACCTTGTCATGGGTGAGGTCTCCCGTGCTGGCTCCCGGCAGCTGAGAGTCAGTTCTTAAGGGAAAAAACATAATAGGTGCTAGCAGAGGTCAGTGTGGTTGCTTTAAGAAAGAAAGGAAATGGGGCAGAGTTGGGGAGCATTCATGAAAGCAAGTCCCCACTTAAAGAGAAAACCGGCACATCCTCTCACCACTTTCAGGTCACATCTGGACCTTTCTATCCATGACATATCAAACCATTTTAAGAACAGCAGTGACTGATTTGAGACTTACAACAGATTGAGAATCTGTACATTATTTTGATCAAGAGAAGAGGAAACTTAAAAGGGGAACCAAAGACCTATCTTCAGATATTTGAGAAGGAATTCTTATACTCGAAAGACCAGGACTAAGAGAAATGGGTAGAAGTTGGTTTGTGTCTTTCAGAAGTGTTTAAGCAGTTGTCAGGCACTGAATGGGAGCAAGGCTGCATGCCATCTGCGAAGTCTTCATTTCCCACTGAGGAGACACAGAATAATGACAATACTGGTTCTGTTTTAAGGCAATGTGCCAGGCACTGCCATAAGCAGTCTGCAGGGGGTTGTGCTGCTTATCCTCACCCTCAAGACTGGCACTGCATCTCCATCTGTGTAGCATGAGCAAGGGGTCTGATGAGAGGAGCATCACTGCTGTTAGTCCATGGGCCATGAAGGACAGAGTGGTGAGCTCTGCCACGGGGTCTGGAGTGAGCTCTAGACGAGGTGGCCTGAGCTGCCCTAAAGGATGAGGAGGAACTGTGTCGGGATGGAACTGGGTAGCCCCATCTGCTCAAAATTTAGTCCAACACCCTCCAGTGCCCCATCTGGTCCAGGCCACCCTTGTCTCCCACCTGGGCCACTGCAGTGGCCTCCTCCATGCCCTCCCTTCAGCCTCCACCCACTGTAGGCTCACCGCCACGTGGAGCCACAGTGGCCCTGG
The DNA here is from genome assembly GCA_006408675.1 of Madoqua kirkii. Taxonomy (NCBI): domain Eukaryota; kingdom Metazoa; phylum Chordata; class Mammalia; order Artiodactyla; family Bovidae; genus Madoqua; species Madoqua kirkii. Next base: position 1,040 of record SJYC01000674.1, read on the forward strand.
AGGGGCATGCCCTCCTCTCTCTAAACACCCCCAGGCTGCATCTTATTCAAGCAGGAGGCAGCAGCCTGCCAGGCCCTGCATGACCTCCCCCTGCCGCCTCTTGGGTCCCACCCTCTCCTGTTCACCCCTGCCCTGGCCATGCTTGCTCCTGGCTGCCCTCAGCCCTGCCAGCACACACCGCCTCCAGGGCCTTTGCACCTGCAGTGCACTCTGCTTTCATCTTCTCCCAGAAAGCACGGGGCTCCTGCCTCCCTTCCTCCCAGGTGCTGCCCATGGCAGGCCATCCCCAACCTTGGATAAAATAGTGCTAACCCTCGCCTTGCCCCATCCGCCCCATGCTGCTTTGCTTTCGTCTAAAGCACTTATGACAGCGTGGCACATTCTCTCTGTGTCTGTGACATAGAACATGTTATACAGCAGGCTACAGTCCATGGGGTCACAAAGAGTCCGACATGACTGAGTAGCTAATGCTTTCACCTTCAGTCAGCTTTCATACGCTCTATCACATTATGTTGTATTCTGTTGTATATTGCTCATCAGTTTACTTTCTGTCCCCAAGATTCAGAGGCAGGCTTTGTTTCATTCTCTGCCTCATCACCAGCACCTAGATGTTTCCAAGGGGGATGGCCTCATCAAGTGGGATCTGGGTCTGACTGTTGTGAGAACTGAGTGGTTATCAGCACTGACCCTCCAGGCAATGCTGCTTTGTCAAGCAGTGAGCTCCTGGAACTGCCACTACTGGGAGCTCACAAGGGCTTTCTAAGTGGCGCTGGTGGTGAAGAACCCACCTGCAATGGAGGAGATGTGGGTTCCATCTCTGGGTTGGGAAGATCCCTTGGAGGAGGAAATGGCAACCCATTCCAGTATTCTTGCCTGGAGAATCCCATGAACAGAGGAGCCTGGCAGGCTACAGTCCATAGGGTCACAAAGAGTCAGACACGATAGAAGTGACTCGGCACACATGCATGCCAGGGACCACAGCACAGAGAGTCTCTGAAAGAACATTCAAAGCCCTATTTGTGTCCTGAGAAATCACGATTCCTAAACTGCCTAACTCCTTTCCAGCACTGTAAGGCCAGCAGAGACCTGATAGAGTTGGGATCATTGAAATATTAGGCAGGTGGAAAAAGTCATAGTTGAGCACTTTCAGCTGGTGGCCTCAGCAGCTTAGTCACTCCAGAGAGACTTTGGCCATCCTGAGTTGCCTCCTCAAGAGTGGCAGTCCCCACTCAGGAGGGCCCACCACCCTTTGGAAAGCAGGGAGGCCTGGTGTATTTGAACTGGGGCTAGGGCATCCTCTGTCAAGGGCTGTGAAGGTCACCTTTTGCTGCAGTGACAAATGACCCCAGAATCTCAGACCCTCAGAATCTCTGCTGTTCTCACAGCAGAGAGGAGAAAGAGAGAGAGACAAGCCATAGAGTCACCCAAAGCTTCTGCTGGAATGTGGCCCACTTTGTGTCCATCACACCTGAACAAAGATGGCCTAAGACAGCAGGATGGAGACGTAGGGACAGTAACAGTCTGACATGGGGAGTGGGGTCAGAAGGGTTTCTGTACTGAGAAGACCACTGAATCACTCTACTCAGATAGCTCTGATAGTCTAGAATTGTCTCCAAACCCAACTGCAAAGCTGCGTCTGCCTCCTCCTCTCCCACAGCAGGCCCACAATCCCGTGATCTGTCTGGAAGTCCCTTTGTCCTCTTACCGTCTTGTCTTTCTCTGGGCAGGTGGGTGGCAGGCCCATGGAGCCCATGCTCAGCGACCTGCGAGAAGGGCATCCAGCACCGGGAAGTGACCTGCGTGTACCAGCTGCAGAATGGCACACATGTTGCCACCCGGCCCCTCTACTGCCCCGTGCCCCGGCCGTCACCAGTGCAGAGCTGCGAGGGCCAGGACTGCCTGCCATCTGGGAAGCATCGGAGTGGTCACAGGTGGGTGCCTGGGCTGCCCTCAGTGCTGAGACCACCACCAGGGCCCCGGGGCCTTATCTGCAGGGACCCCAAAACGGCCTCTTTCCCTCTGTGCTGTTTGTGACACATCCCAAGGAATATCCTCACCAGACTCTGGAGCAGCTCAAAGCTTTGTTCTGGGTCACATACTCTCAAATTCCATCTGATGTTTCAACGTGGCCAAAAAACCATGGATAGTGCATTTTTTATAATATATATCACAGTACTGTTTGGCTTGTTTGCTGTGAGAATTCTCTTGTAAATATAGAGGGAAGGATAGATAGTTGGATGGATAGGAGATTGGTAGGTAGGTAGACAAACAGATACCTTTTCATCTCTTTTGTGCACTCTGGAACTATAGGGTGGTTAGGTTGGGAAAGTGCTTTCAAAGACTTCCCTTCAGCTCCATGGCAGTCTTGGTGGAACTACCTTTGCAAGAGGCAGGAGGATGCTGGGAGAAACAGCTTTTAGTGTATGATTTGGAGTCACAAATCTCATGCCATGTAACATTTTGGAAAGAGGTCAATTAAGCCTTAAGTTTTGACTTTGAAGACTGATCCTGGAAATAGCTTATCTTTGGTAATATCATCCTTCAAGGCTTTGCAGTGAACTTGCATTAATGATTTTGATTGGCTATAAAACAAACAAACCAAAAAAATAGCTGAATAAAGGGCACGCTTCCCTGAGGTCTTCCATCAGACGTGTTCTAGGAAAGTCAGAAAGGCTAAATCCAAGACACTCTTCAGTGTGGAAAGTATTTTTAAAGTTCCTTTTTATTGCCAAACAGTTGGAATTATTTTGAATAAGAAAATATTCAGCCCATTTTTAATGAAGGAAAAATCTGCCCTTGGGCGACTGAGTTTACTTTTTAGGCAGATCCTGACATGTACCTGTTTAAAGAGGGGAGGTTTTTGCCTACCCTTTAAGATATTTTAGGGAAAGGACAGAGTTTAAATTTTTTTTAATGTTTTCTCTTACATGCACCTAGGTTAAGAGGTTTAACATTCAGTGGGCTTTTAGGGAAGGTAGTTGGAAAGCTAGGGGCAGGTGTATAGTCTCCCTTGCCATGAGCTTAGGGCCTTAATCACCTGGTTCTTGATCCGAATAAGATTTATGTTTCAATCAGACCAAAACCATAAAATTTCCACCTATAGGACTCTTACAGGGAAAAGAAAAAAAAAATGCCTCTTACTAAAATAAGCCTGACATAATCAACTATCGTTATAGTATTGAAGAGGTCTATTTTGGAAAGTGTAACAGTTGGAGCAAGATTTAAAGAAATTTCTCCATCTCTGTTTCTATATCTGTGTGTTGCCTGATGCTAATCCTGAAATAGTATCCACACCAATCAGTCTAATTCTGCCTCAGCCAAGGCTCAAAATGCTTCTTTCTAAACATTTGACGCAGAATCAAATCTTTCCTCCCTGAGATGCTCACAGAATTGGTATCCTTACCACTTTGCGACATACGGAAGTCCTTCTAACACTTCTTCTTCTGGAAACAAATGGGTTTAAATTTCTAGTGGGTGAGTTTTTATTGCTGGGCTTGCTTGTGTTCAACTGGCAGTGTTGACCACTGGCACCAGGAGTCCCCAGCTTCTTCCCTACTTCATCAGAATAAGGAACAAATATTAAAAGGTAGCAACTGTCTCCTGTCTTTGACTTCTGATTCGCATCCCTGGGTCAGAAACCAAGAGAGAAACTGAACATCACCCTCCCAGGTCCCTTTGCAGGGTGACCCCAGCCTGCAGCAATGCCCTCCCTAAAGGCTTTCCCACTAACAGGCTGCTGGTCAAAAGGAGCCAGACCAGAATTTGGTCAAGAGGTGGGCTTGGCATTGAGTGTTTGAAATTCAAAGGACAAGGCAAGGAACGCAGAGTAGAGAGAGAGAAAGAAGAACTCAGGCAGAAGTGGTGAGTAGGCCTCTAGTTGCAGAAAGAGCCGGTGGTGTGGGTGCTGGTACCAGGGAGCAGCCCGTGAGGGATGGTGAGAATGGTGTGCTGAACTAGTCAGAAGGCGAGCCCTTTAACACAATAACCCAGGGTCCCTGGCCCCACGCCTCCTGCCCCAGGAGGCCTGTGTGTAAAGCCTGCCAGGGACCGACCCCTTGCATCCCAAGTCCTTTTAAAACCCGCATGCAAGATCAAATGCAAGTGCTCTTCCAACCCCCTGCCCCTCAATGATACCATAATGACCTGTGAAACGTGTATTTTTTTCTAAAACAAACCAACTTAAATTTATCTCAAAAAAGTAAATACAGAAAACAAGAATAGGACCTTCAGATGGAGAGGTAGGTTGAATTCATAGGAAAAATAAAACTAGATAACATTTTGAGATAAATAGTAATAACAAATATAAAGAATGACATTTATCCTTTATGTACCTTTTTCCAGTGGACACAGTGGAACTTGTGAAAAGTTAAGTTTGTTGTAGCTCAAGAAAAATCACTATGTACCCGCTCATATTTTTGGTCAGTCATGCGAGTGTGAGAACCGAAGTTAGAGCTGTTGGGGCTCCACTTGTGCTTCCATGGCTGGTGGGAGCCCCACCCAGCTGCTGGGAGGGAGTCCCCTCCTGATCTCCCGGGTCTCTTCGTGTCTGTGTGTTGGGTGGGACCCGGCCTTCAGCCACCATCTCTGGGGGCTGCGTTTTTGTCTCCATGGTGGGGACTGAGCTTCCCCACATGGCAACCAGAGGGTGGACTCCCCAGGTTCCCCGACCAGGTCACCTCTGCTTGCTGATCAAGTCAGTTGTGTCTCCCAGGGTCAGAGATCCTCTCTTCTTCGTGCTTTATGGTTTGTTTTTTTTTTTTTTTTTTTCCCCAAACTCATTTATTTTTAACTGTAGGAGAATTGCTTCACAATGTTGCATTGGCCTCTGGCGTCCGTCCAGCTGAGTCAGCCTCCGGTATACATGTGTCCCTCTTCAACCTCCCCACCACCTCCTACCCCTCCAGGTCATTACAGAGCCAGGGTTTGAGTTCCCTCATGCTTTGTTTTGAGATGGGTAAGAATTCGCTCGTGTCAGCCAGGCACCAGCCGATCTCCAGCCCGGAGGGTAGGGCTGGGAACCTCCCAGCCGGGCTCCAGACCACCCTCCCAGGTCTGCCTCATCTGTGTCCTGTCGCCTCTCCAGCTCTGTTCCTGTTTCCATGGATCTTGCTGCCTAGGGGTGTGGGAAACTCTGAGGATTCACACGTCACTCCTTTGTTTGGGTCCCCTGCCCATACCGTCTCTTTCTGTTTCCCAGGAAGTAAAATAGCATAGGGAACATTACCCTGTTACCATTCTTGGCATTCACATGAAACCCAGGGGCTTGCCAGGCACCTTCTGTGAGAGTCACTGGGGGCTTTGCTCTCCATTACCTTCCCGCTGACCACTCCTGAACTGGTACCTTTATTCCAGAATGGCTCAGGCCAAGCACAGGACCTGGAGGCCAATTGGGAGGAGCCGGGTGGGACCGTGTGCATAAGACTCAAAAAGGCCAGGAGCTTTTCAAGGACAGGAAATAGCATCCTCATCCTTGCATCCTCAGTGCTGAGGCTGGTACCTGGTAGGCACTTAACAGGTATGGATGGACCTGACTGGACTGGACTGGATTCAGTCTCCAAGTGGTGTCTTGCAGTGTTCTGCCAGCTGTGGGAAAGGCACACAGAAACGGACTGTGACGTGCACCAACTCCCAAGGAAAATGCGATGCGTCTACTAGGCCGAGAGCCGAGGAGCCCTGTGAGGACTACTCCGGCTGCTACGAGTGGAAAACCGGGAGCTGGTCCAAGGTGAGTATGGCACCTGTGCGTCCATTCCGCCCAGGAAGCGGAGGCGACTCAGGGGCTCAGCCCTCTCACCGTGGACCCCAGTTCAACAAGATGGTCCCAGTCTCACCAGCTGAATTCACTTTCTCTCCCAACTCCACACCTGCTGGTGACCCCATATGGGGTCCATTTAGAAGGGTCCCGAGAAACCCCAAAGCAGGAAAGAGTGCCAAGGGGACCCGTGCACCCTGCAGTGGGCTTGGTCACCAGCCATTTAGAGAGCCTCCTCAGCAGTTGGGAGTCTTTCCCCAGGCAGACACAGAGGTGCTGTGGGCAGACAGAGCATCATTGTCCCCAGGGCCCTTGGGTGAGGGCTGGACGATGCTTGAGGGGAAAGCACAGGGCCCTGGGGTGAGGAAAGGAGGCCATCTCCCAGAGCCTCAGGGCAGGGGAGTTCAACAGCATGCAAGTGAATGAAAGTTCCCTGCTAGCTATTCCTTTATTCATTCATCTGATATCCTTGACCCATACCCAAGGTGGATACCACTGTCACCCCGAGAACCTTCCATGAGTGTTCTAGAATCTTCTTCCAAACGCTGTAATGTTTCTCCTGTCTGATTTTCTGATGAAAATTTCCAAGAACCTGGAGTGTGTTTGTTTCTTTTTGGTCTCAGTAACTGGAAGCTCCCCATTTGCTTCCGTTGATATCTATGTTCGAAGGCCATACACTGGTGGGAACAGTTTAGAACTGATTGCTGCTGCTGTTGCTGCTAAGTCACTTTAGTCGTGTCCGACTCTGTGTGACCCCATAGACGGCAGCCCACCAGGCTCCTCTGTCCCTGGGATTCTCCAGGCAAGAACACTGGAGTGGGTTGCCATTTCCTTCTCCAATGCATGAAAGTAAAAAGGGAAAGTGAAGTCGCTTAGTCATGTCCGACTCTTAGCAGCCCCATGGACTGCAGCCCACCAGGCTCCTCCGTCCATGGGGTTTTCCAGGCAAGAGTACTGGAGTGGGGTGCCATTGCCTTGTCTGAGAATTGATTGCTAACAGTTAAAAAATGGGAAATTTCACCTGGCAATCTGGATTTGGGCCTTTCTACTGAAATCTGGCAACCTGGCCTCCATCTGCACATGGCCTTCGTGACCTGGGGCCTAGCAGGGGCTGTTGCATCTCCCCAGGCTCCTCCAGGCACTTTGGGATTTAATTTACTGTCTGGCTAGGCAGAATAGCATTGTCTGGACTCCATATGTCCAGGTGTGAATTAGAATAAAGCTGTCATTATTCGAAGGGTCCTTCTGGTCACATCCTGAATGCAGCCTGTATCGCCAAAGGGCAACTCCTGTGGTCACAGGTGTCCCTGGGCAGGAGGAGAGGTGAGGAGGGATCGGCTGGGCTTTGGGGGTCTCGGGCCCCAGCCTTGGTTCTTCTGTGCAGTGACCCCTGCACCAGCAGCCCTCTTCCGTGCTGATCCCTGCGCAACAGAAGAAGGGGTGGAGATGCAGAGAGGTTAAGCGGCTTGGCCCCGGCTCTCTGATATAGTCCAGGCTCCTGAGCCCCAGTACATAGCTCCATCACCGGGTGGACACATGGTGGGGTCCCAAGTCCCCATGGTGGGTGCTCTGTGGACGGGCCTTGCCAGAGCTTCTGATCACTCTGGATTTGAGGACCAGATGGATGTTTTATTTTCCTGAGTGCCATAAGCTCCCCAGGAGCAGCAGAATGTCCAAAGATGGATATGAAGAATGCTGAGGAGCTCAGCTCAGCACTTGGCCCCTCCTTGGCCAAGGTCATGGGCACACGTTCTGGCAAACTGCCCCCTGCTCATGGCTTCCAGGGAAGTAGAGCCTTTAGCTGGCCTTCACCCTCCTGGCCAGGCCATGAAGCATAACATCTCCTGGCCTTCCGGACACATGTGCTTTCTGCCACAGACAGCTTGATCAGATGGGCAGTGAGAACAAGAGAGACTAAGGGGATATACAGGGCCTCTGTCCAGGGCTGGCATCCAGTGGCTTCAGATTGATGTGCCTCCAGCCTTTGGGGCAAGCCCTGGACTGGTGCCAGCCACTCCCTCCCCAGCAGGTCTGGCCAGAGCCTGGGCTCAGGGCAGGCCCATTCTTCCCAGCCGAGAACTATAGGGATGCTGACTTGGAAGGTAGCATGTGTTTGTGCGTGCACACGTGTGTGCACACACTGGAAACAAGGGTTGGTGGGGATGGCGACCGCATAGACCTGAACCATGTGTGTGTATGTGTGTGTGCGTGTGCACACACTGGAAACAAGGGTTGGTGGGGATGGCAGCCACATAGACCTGAACCATATGTGTGTGTGTGTGTGTGTGCACATGTGTGCACACACTGGAAACAAGGGTTGGTGAGGATAGCGACCACATAGAACTGAACCAGGAGATCCCCACCCCAACTGTTTGCTTACTCCTACCCCCTTCTGCAGCTGCCACCTCTGAGTGCTCTGGCACACGCCTACCCCCTCCTTCCCAGCACAGGAGAAGAGATCCGCCTATTGCTTCCCTGTGTCTGCTCTGGAGACATGGGAAGGATACGAGTCCCATGGGCCCCTCATTCTTACTCACTGGGTGACCGTGCTCATGGAAGCAGATTCCAGGGAATGATGATCCCCTAACATTTTCACTTGTTCAGCCTGGATTTGCTTTTTGATTGATAGGTTATTTTTGAAGTGAAGTCGCTCAGTCATGTCTGACTCTGCGACCCGATGGACTGTAGCCTTCCAGGTTCCTCAACCCATGGGATATTTCTAGGCAAGAGTACTGGAGTGGGTTGCCCTTTCCTTCTCCAGGGGATTGTCTCAACCCAGGGACTGAATTCGGGTCTCCTGCACTGCAGGCAGGCGCTTCTCTGTCTGGGTCGTCCCACAGCTGGAGTCTGATGCACTTTCAATCCAGTTGTTGTGGGTAACCCTCCTTTAACCGGCATCCAGACCTCCCACATGCCAGACTTTGAAGGCAGCAAACAAGTTGCCCAGAAGGAAAGTGGAAAGAAGTCTGAGCATTGTTAGACCCCCGGAGCAGTGTATCTGGATGCTTTAACATCTTCCTTCCAAGCAGCCTCCCATCACTTGACCCAGAGGTGCTGCTGAGAAAGATGATCCTGTCTCCAGGGAGGTGATGGATGGGCCAGCCCAAGGACAAGCCGCAGGTACTGTCCTGCACTTCCTGAAGTGAGCAGGACCAAGCATCCATTCCTCCAGCTGGGTGAGGGGGCCTGAGAGCCATACCAGAGCATGGCTGAGGCAGGGTGGGCTTGGAGGGCATCCGGGCCCCCTTCCTTTCCCCCATCCTCAGCAAATGGCTGAACCCTAACTAGTGAAGTGAAGTGAAGTGAAATCGCTCAGTCGTGTCCCACTCTTTGTGACCCTGTGGACTGTAGCCTAACTAGAGACCTATCCAAAAACCTGCTTCACTTTCCCAGCCCTGCGTAGGGCATTATTACTGCTCTGCTCTGTTTGGAAACTGCCCTGAAGCTGCCTGCCCTCCTGGGATGTAAGCTATTTACAGATCTGTGGGAGTCATTGTTTTCTCCCACTAAATGCTGGGCCTACATCTTCAACCTGGTGGTAGAATGAACGAGGGGTGGGGAGTCGGGGTGCAGAAGAGAGGGCCCCTAAAACTGGGAAAGGTGGAAATCACATTTCTTTCTAGAGCAGCGTGACTTTTGATCAAAAGTTGAGATGTTACAGTTTCAAGACCAGAGGCATTAATCACCACTGAAAAAATTAGAAACAAATTATTCTTGGGGGATTATAATAGCTGGTGTTTTAATGAAGACCACTGACTCGAAGAGTACGTTCCCTTTTACCAAAAAGATCAAAGTGGCCATTGACTTCCTGGTGCTGGTGGAGGTGCCCTGGAAGGGGGCTGGCCTGACTTGAGGCCTTGGTGGTGCTCCAGGTGTGCCGCTCACACCTGAGCCCCAGCACATCCCAGAGGCCATAGGAGACCAAATGAAGCTGTAAAGACGCACACGCCTGCAGTCACAGAGCCCTGGGAAGAAGTCAGGGAGAGCGTCTCATTCAAACAGGGCCATGTCGGCGCCCTCCCAGAACAGCAGGAAGATACCTCTGGGGCTGTGGGCAGAGGGATGGGAGCTCGAGTTCCATGGCCTTAGAAACAGACAGACCGTGTGTCATGAGGGGGCTTGTTCCAGAGAGCTTTTCACCGCTTCTGAAGCCTGCACTTCCTGTGCTGGGGCCTGACGGCTCCCCCAGCCCTGCAAAGCTGGCCTGCGGGGCCAGTCGGGGCACCCACTTGCTGTAGGCCTGCAGACCTTCTGCAGCTGCCACCTCTGAGTGCTCTGGCACACGCCTACCCCCTCCTTCCCAGCACAGGAGAAGAGATCCGCCTATTGCTTCCCTGTGTCTGCTCTGGAGACATGGGAAGGATACGAGTCCCATGGGCCCCTCATTCTTACTCACTGGGTGACCGTGCTCATGGAAGCAGATTCCAGGGAATGATGATCCCCTAACATTTTCACTTGTTCAGCCTGGATTTGCTTTTTGATTGATAGGTTATTTTTGAAGTGAAGTCGCTCAGTCATGTCTGACTCTGCGACCCGATGGACTGTAGCCTTCCAGGTTCCTCAACCCATGGGATATTTCTAGGCAAGAGTACTGGAGTGGGTTGCCCTTTCCTTCTCCAGGGGATTGTCTCAACCCAGGGACTGAATTCGGGTCTCCTGCACTGCAGGCAGGTGCTTCTCTGTCTGGGTCGTCCCACAGCTGGAGTCTGATGCACTTTCAATCCAGTTGTTGTGGGTAACCCTCCTTTAACCGGCATCCAGACCTCCCACATGCCAGACTTTGAAGGCAGCAAACAAGTTGCCCAGAAGGAAAGTGGAAAGAAGTCTGAGCATTGTTAGACCCCCGGAGCAGTGTATCTGGATGCTTTAACATCTTCCTTCCAAGCAGCCTCCCATCACTTGACCCAGAGGTGCTGCTGAGAAAGATGATCCTGTCTCCAGGGAGGTGATGGATGGGCCAGCCCAAGGACAAGCCGCAGGTACTGTCCTGCACTTCCTGAAGTGAGCAGGACCAAGCATCCATTCCTCCAGCTGGGTGAGGGGGCCTGAGAGCCATACCAGAGCATGGCTGAGGCAGGGTGGGCTTGGAGGCATCCGGGCCCCCTTCCTTTCCCCCATCCTCAGCAAATGGCTGAACCCTAACTAGTGAAGTGAAGTGAAGTGAAATCGCTCAGTCATGTCCCACTCTTTGTGACCCTGTGGACTGTAGCCTAACTAGAGACCTATCCAAAAACCTGCTTCACTTTCCCAGCCCTGCGTAGGGCATTATTACTGCTCTGCTCTGTTTGGAAACTGCCCTGAAGCTGCCTGCCCTCCTGGGATGTAAGCTATTTACAGATCTGTGGGAGTCATTGTTTTCTCCCACTAAATGCTGGGCCTACATCTTCAACCTGGTGGTAGAATGAACGAGGGGTGGGGAGTCGGGGTGCAGAAGAGAGGGCCCCTAAAACTGGGAAAGGTGGAAATCACATTTCTTTCTAGAGCAGCGTGACTTTTGATCAAAAGTTGAGATGTTACAGTTTCAAGACCAGAGGCATTAATCACCACTGAAAAAATTAGAAACAAATTATTCTTGGGGGATTATAATAGCTGGTGTTTTAATGAAGACCACTGACTCGAAGAGTACGTTCCCTTTTACCAAAAAGATCAAAGTGGCCATTGACTTCCTGGTGCTGGTGGAGGTGCCCTGGAAGGGGGCTGGCCTGACTTGAGGCCTTGGTGGTGCTCCAGGTGTGCCGCTCACACCTGAGCCCCAGCACATCCCAGAGGCCATAGGAGACCAAATGAAGCTGTAAAGACGCACACGCCTGCAGTCACAGAGCCCTGGGAAGAAGTCAGGGAGAGCGTCTCATTCAAACAGGGCCATGTCGGCGCCCTCCCAGAACAGCAGGAAGATACCTCTGGGGCTGTGGGCAGAGGGATGGGAGCTCGAGTTCCATGGCCTTAGAAACAGACAGACCGTGTGTCATGAGGGGGCTTGTTCCAGAGAGCTTTTCACCGCTTCTGAAGCCTGCACTTCCTGTGCTGGGGCCTGACGGCTCCCCCAGCCCTGCAAAGCTGGCCTGCGGGGCCAGTCGGGGCACCCACTTGCTGTAGGCCTGCAGCCAAGTTCAGTGTGGTTCAACCAGCTCCTGTTGTGTGCCAGTCTGTGCTGGGCACTGAGGGGACAAGATGGACAGTGCCCAGGAGATCCAGGAGGCAGAGAGCCAGCTACAGATTCTAGGCCCCACTGAGTCCCCTGGCAGGTATGAACACAGCCCCTGGCGGGGGGCAGCCCTGAATGGAGTGCTAGTGGAGTGATGCTACTTCTGCTGGGACCATTGACCGTGGTCCTGACATTCACCAGGTCTCTAGAATTTACAAAGCATTTGCACTCACATTCTCTCATTTGACCCTATCCCCATTTTACAGGTAAAGAAACTGAGGCTCAGAGTAGTGATGTGAGATTTTTTTCTGGAGGTCATATAACTAGAAAATGGCAGGGCTAAGAGTCCAGTCCATGCCTTCTAGCTCTTAATCCGCCTTTCCTTTAAATGCATAATAATGTCAGAGGCTTGGGTTTTTAATTTGAAACGGGAAGGAAATGAACTGTTATATGCCTCAGATCTAATCAGCATAGTCATAAGCTTGTTGTAAAGCCAAGTATTTATCCACTCTCTCTCCAACTCACCAATCAAAACCTATTCTCCCCGGGGTTTTGTGTTTGTCATTTACACTGTAGTATAAATCTGTTGTCTCTATAGAGGATCATGCATGTTGTCTCCCTTTATTTGTAAAATAAGCAGTTTAGTCCTAATTAAAAGAAACTTGAGCATCCAAGAACCAACTCACCAATCAAAACCTATTTTCCCCGGGGTTTTGTGTTTGTCATTTACACTGTAGTATAAATCTGTTGTCTCTATAGAGGATCATGCATGTTGTCTCCCTTTATTTGTAAAATAAGCAGTTTAGTCCTAATTAAAAGAAACTTGAGCATCCAAGAGCAGGCATGAGAGGCACTGGAGACACCAGGGCCCTTTTCTGGGATGCGTGAAACTGTATAACACAGACAGCCAGCACTCTGCAAGCAGGTGAAAGTGAGTTAGTTGCTCAGTCATGTGTGGCCCTTTGCGACCCCATGGACCATAGCCTACCAGGCTCCTCTGTCCTTGGGATTCTCCAGGCAAGAATACTGGAGCGGGTTGCCGTGTCCTCCTCCAGGGGAGCTTCTCAACCCAGGGATCGAACTTGAGTCCCTTAACATCTCCTGCATTGGCAGGTGGGTTCTTTACCACTAGCATCATCTGGAAACCCACAAAAGGTAGTTGCTCAGTCATGTCAGACTCTTGGCGGCCCCAGGACTGTAGATCATAAAGCTCCTCTGTCCGTGGAATTCTCCAGGTAGGGCTACTGGAGGGGGTAGCCATTCTCTTCTCCAGGGGATCTTCCTGACCTAGGGATCGGACCCAGGTCGCCTGGATTGTAGGCGGGTTCTTTACCATTTGAGCCACTAGGGAAGCTCTCCATCCCACACTGCTCTCAGGACTGCAGGCAGCAGTGGAAGGAGAGTCAGCAGGCATCAGTGCTTTTCTGCGTGGGCAGGAGGGAGGGAGGTAGATTCCCCCTTGCTCTGGAGCATTTTGTCAGGGGGAGCAGAGCTGGCCACTGGGTCATGAAGTTAAAGAAAAGCCCATGGCCCACAGCTGCTCAGATAAGAGAGAAGAGCTTGCTGTAGGGCAGCAGGGTCCCTGGAATTGCCAGGTGAGGCGCCTACTTGGGAGTGAACTGAATGCAGCTGACCCTTGTTGAACGCTGGTCTGAACTGCAGGGTCCACTACCCAGATATTTTCCAACAGTCAGTACTGCACTGTGCATGGTCCAGGTGGCATCCTCAGACGCAGAGGAACTGAGGGCTTGGGGGAATAACCCACGTTGTTCAAGGGTCAGCTGTAGTCTGAAGGCCTCTGCCTTTGCCCCCTCTGTCCCCTTGCTGTCCTTCGTTCACCTTCGTGCTTCCTCAGATCAGCCTCCTTTGTGTGGAATCAGAGGTCAGAGAGTGGGGGTGCCTGCCTCACATGCCAGCCTAGGTTTCAACCATAGCCCTGGCCACTGAATCAGAGAAGCTGCCATCCTACAAAACACTTCAGTTTGGACACACGCTGTCAGCGCCCTCGGAGCAGGGCACCTCTGCAGGACAACACAGGGGCACATCCCTGCTCTCCTGATGCCATAACCTTGAAGCAGTCATCCTTTGTCAGATGACATTAGGGGTGCCCACCTCCTAGAGCATCCATATAAGGCACCGAAGGCCTGCCTGGCTTCGCCATTTTTATCATCATCATTTTCACCGTCATTATCCAGGACACCCAGGGCTCTCATCTCTGGTCCGAATCATGTGTCTTGTTGTCTTGTAAACTATGCCTTAGAAGATGAGTTCTTTGAATGTGGTTTGAACCCCATGAAACAGCATGTGCTCTGACCTGGGGCTCCGCGTGAGGACAGCGTGGCTCGGGGCAGGAGGCAGCTGCGCAGCATTTGCGGGGCACCTGGGCCATCCTGTGTAGGAGGGGTGGACGGCCTTCCTAACAGTGGCTGAGGAGCTGGGAAAGCTCTGTGACCACACTCGTGGCAGCTTCTGCCCAGGGGGGAACAGTGAGCCAGCCCCTGCAGCCCACGCTGGGCTCACAGTGCCCGTCCAGAGCAAGAAGCAAGAGCTCTTGGGACAACCTGTCCTTGCAGGTCACAGGGGTGACCTTGGCCTTCTGGGTCCCCTAGCATCCCAAACAGAACCTGTAGGTCAGCAGGCTGCAAATTCAGAGACGGGGGGAACCCAAAGCTAAGGCTGAGGTTAGGATTCAAGGATTCCAAAAACAGTTTGAAAGAGGAACGTGTGTGTGTGTGTGTGTGTCTGTGTGTCTGTATGTGTGAAAGCATTTCTAGTTTCAAGGCAGGAGCCAAGATGGTGAGGATTTTCATCATTGTTTAAACGTGCTATTTCAGGTTTCAACAGCTTCTGAGGTTTTTATGGTTCATGCCAAGTCCAGGGGGAAGTCTGTCAAAACATCTTTTGACATTTTACCATCCCAGGGCCTTTTAGACACAAGCAGGAAATGGAGTTCCTGTAAGGGGACTCCTTCCGCAGCCCCCTCACTGTCCTGCCCTTCAGAGGATGGCTCGGTGAGAGCATGGTGCAGGCACACCGTGACATGAGGGTTCATCCTTGCACTATTGCACACTCATGGGAGTGCAATCTCCTGCTCACCCCAGAGCCTGTGTCAGGAGCCTCTGCCCATCCTCCGCTCTGTAGGATCCAGTGCTTGTGTATGCTCGTGTTTCCTCTTCCCCGGATTTTTTCAGCTTCCTTTAGCTGATTCTCACAACATCGCTTTCTGATCTGGACTTGATGTCACAGCTGGGAGGAGTGGAGAGGCGCTCACCCTGGTGAAGGTGTCCTGGAGCCGGGCCCCTGGTGGTGAGAGACCTGGCCCGGCCCTGCGGGGAGGAGTGTCCGGGAGGTGTGCAGGCTTCCGCACAGCAGCTGGGTGGGGGCCTGGGGCTGCATCGCAGGACGATGTGGATGCTCTGAGCCTTGCGCTCTGTCTCCCTGAAGGCAGTACTGTGCCCTGTGTACCCCGTTCTTGCATTCGGGACATGGTGATTCTGCACCTGCCGTGTTCTGAGCGCCTCCCCACCCCTAGTGGCCATTAGCATGAAGATTAAGGAGGACTCACGAGAATGGGTATGAGCTTTGCGCCCAGCACCGGCAGGCGGGCGGGCAGAGTAGACCCTGCCGCTCCTCTGCTGCCAACCCCACCAGCATCGTCATCATCGCCACCTGTAGGATGTTTCCCCGGCCTTGTGTGGTGGGCCTCCGCAGGCACTGCTGGAGACGGGGCCTGGGGGTCTGCACACACTCAGGCCATCTGGAAGGAGCTTTCCTGGCAGGTTTATTCCTGCTCCTCTTCTGTCTTGGTTTCCTGAGGCTTGGGGAGCTACATTAAATGTTAATGTCAAGAGTGGCTTGAAAAGACTACCCAACAGTGACAGAGTGCTTCACAAAAGACCAGATCTGCTTTTTTATAGACTTGTTTGCTTAGTTTTTAAAAGCGTAAAAAATGGCTTCACAGTGATGCCTGGGGCTAATTCAATGCTATCAGGAGACACTGCTATCTCCTTTCTGTTTACAAGGAGCAGAGGCCAAAGGTGAGAGTCATCATCTGTGCCTGTTCCCCTTAATGTCACAAGCTCGGGTTACAGGGGGATGCAGCCCTGCAGCCTCTCTGAAATCACATGTGTCTTCGGGGCCAAGTCACCCCCTAACTGTGCTCCTGTGCGCCATGTGTCCGTGCTGCCCGTTATTGCCGAGAGCCAGGCAAATGTGGATGTCTGCACCTGCTAAGTGGGCCAGTGACTAGGGCACCTTCCCAGGCTCCAGGGACCCCTGACCAGCTCTCTCTGCTGTTAGACCTGTGCTTGCTCTTGTTAACAATAGTAGCAGCACTTGCCCATCCGAGACTCCCTGCCAGGCACCTGTTCTAAGCTGTCTTTAACCCTGGAAATCATCCTACCAAAAAGGTTTTATTATCCTCAAGCTACAAATGAAGAAGCCAGGGCTCATACAGTGAAGTAACTTGTCCAAGGTCTCACTGCTAGTAAGGGGGGATGCAGCTTGCTGGCAGGCCTGTCCTGCCCACACTAACCATCCCTGCTGAAACTCCTGCCAAGGAGTAGGTAGATATGTGTGGCTTTTAGGCCAGGGCCATTTGAGGCACTCCCTTGGCCCAGATGAAAATGCAACAGGCCTGGAAGGTGGCAGCTGCACCAAAGCGTCCTTAGTGGAATTCTCCACTTTTGTGTTTAATTACATAGGTGATTCCATCTTGCTTGGAAAGACAGAAGAAAAAACTAGCGCCACAAACCAGGTGATGACATGGTAAATTTTTCCAATGGTTTGTCTTCCAAACTTTTATATGGATGCATACACTCCCATAGGTACTGAACAAAAATGGGATGGTTTCTGTATGGGCTACTCTGTAACCTGTCTGTCTCCTCACCTGAGGCTCAAAACAGCCTCTGTGAGGCTGGATCAGCCCCCGTTCCCAGGAGGCTATGCAGACACCCGACGTTCTCAAAGGTTCTTCTGAGTGAGAACAAATCTTGCATAACCCAAAGTGAAAGTTGCTCAGTCGTGTCTGATTCTTTGTGACCCCATAGACTATACAGTCCATGGAATTCTCCAGGGCAGAATGCTGCAGTGGGTAGCCCTTCTCTTCTCCAGGGAATCTTCCCAACCCAGGGACTGAACCCAGGTCTCCCGCATTGCAAGAGGATTCTTTACCAGCTGAGCCACAAGGGAAGCCCAAGAATACTGGAGTGGATAGCCTATCCCTTCTCCAGCGGATCTTTCTGACCCAGGAATTGAACCAGGATCTCCTGCATCACAGGCATTTTCTTTAGCAACTGAGATATCAGTTCAGTTCAGTTTAGTTCAGTCGCTCAATTGTGTGAGACTCCTCTTTGCAGCCCCATGAATCACAGCATGCCAGGCCTCCCTGCCCATCACCAACTCCTGGAGTTCACTCAGATTCACATCCATCAAGTCAGTGATGCCATCCAGCCATCTCATCCTCTGTTGTCCCCTTTTCCTCGTGCCCCCAATCCCTTCCAGCATCAGAGTCTTTTCCAATGAGTCAACTCTTCTCATGAGGTGACCAAAGTGCTGGAGTTTCAGCTTTAGCATCATTCCTTCAAAGAACACCCAGGGCTGACCTCCTTTAGAATGGACTGGTTGGATCTCCTTGCAGTCCAAGGGACTCTCAAGAGTCTTCTCCAACATCACAGTTCAAAAGCATCAATTCTTCAGTGCTCAGCTTTCTTCACAGTCCAACTCTCGCATCCATACATGACCACTGGAAAAACCATAGCCTTGACTAGACGAACCTTTGTTGGCAAAGTAATGTCTCTGCTTTTCAACATGCTATCTAGCCTTGAGTCAGATCCCTGTGAGGAGTGGCATCTGCAGGATCTCAGCAGGCCCCACAGCAGCTGAGCATCAGGCCCAGCCCTGCCTCATGGAGGTGCTGAAAGCCATGAGGACAGATGCTGGAGCCTCTGCAGAATTTTGGAGACACCCGCTGAGATCTCATAGGGCAGTGCTTTTTACAGACTGGGAAAAACATCGATGACCGCGCTAGGAAAAATAACGAAGAAATGGTGGATATGGGTAATCACCTGCTTTTCTGATTCCTGGCCCCCCATAGAAGCTCCATCCAGTACAATCTCTAATGCATACAGGAAGATGAAATTCAGTACGTGGAATGGAGCAGCTAGGGTCCTGTCCCTCCTTTCCCACTTACTACCTGTAACCTTGGGCAAGACTCTGACAGCCGTCTATTTCAGTGGATGGTTGTAAAATGTTCCACACTGTTGTGGAATCCTACAGGTGAGCCCACCAATAGAACAAACTGTATACACAGGCAGGAGGTGTCCTGAGTGCTTTGCCCCAGCCCAGCCCCAGAGCACGTGAATAGACAAGACTAAGAACTCTCAGAGGGGCGATTAGTCTTCCAGGTTTCCCCAGGCTCTTGAATGTTACAACAGTCATTGGTCCTTTCACACCAGAGGCCTTGTGAGTTCTGCATGTGATTTTAGTAGATTCATAGGATGAATCTGTGCCCTGATTGCACATAAATAATAATGATACCTGCAAAAGGCCCTGGGCAGGAAGTGCCCTGCTGGCAGGGTCTGCATACCTTGCAGTCAGGGGGCCCATGAAAGTGAGACCAGAGTCCCAGGTCCTTCTCTGTTAGCCTGTATAGTTTCCTGGGGACCCAGAAAACCCACCACGGCCTACCACCTCTTTCTCCAGGGAGCACCAGGACACCTCACTTTTCCTCTTGCTGTGTCTCCCACAGCAGGTGGCACCAGTGAGCCAAGTCAAGATGCCACAAGGCCCAGTGGTCCATCCAGTAGCACATATGGCCCCTTCTTCCCCAAGTACCCAGTAGTCACAGAAATGAGGCTTCACCCACATGCTTTCCCAGGGAGCAGGGCTTTAGAAAAATTTATGAGCAATTTAAATATAAAAGCCTTTAATGGTATAGGTGGACTAGTCAAATGCCTACTTAAAATATGTAACTTAGTCATGTAATTATATGTTCATATTTAAAGTTTATCTGTTATGTTTTAATTTAGAAATACTGCTATTTTCTGTCTATTGTATTATGAAGTTGAACCTGGTAAAATTGCTATTTCTTGTGGAGTCGAAAACAGTTGAATATAAGCAGTTTTGTAAAGTGCATCCTAGTATTTGCAGCATCTGTCTACTTCGTCATTCACTCTACCTTCTGGTCCCTTGTTCAGTTTGCCAGTGTGCAGGGCACTGCCATCCCCATCCACTGAGATGCCACCTTTCTTGGAGGTACTCTTTTCATTGGCTATTCCCTCACAAGGTTGGCATGGCTTTGCTCTGCTTTGGGTAGCCTAGCTCCCTGTTGGCATGACTTAGAACAGGCAAGGCTTTGCTCTCATTCATAGGACTTTGCACTGTGTTAGGACCCTGAACTGGGCTTTGCTGGTCGCTCAGCAGTAAAGAATCTGCCTGCAATGCAGGAGACCTAGGTTCAATCCCTGGGTTGGGGAGATCCCTTGGAGTAGAAAATGGCAACCCACTCCAGGATTCATGCCTGGAGGATCCCATGCACAGAGGAGCCTGTGGGCTACATACAGTCCATGGTGTCTCAAAGAGCCAGGCTAGACTGAGCAACTAAGCACGCAAGACCCTGGGCCGTTTCCTTCACTTACCCTGTTGGTGTGGACTTCCAGTCTCTGTGGACAGCCACTTCCCAGATTACTTTTCAAATGATTTTTAAACATTTTTGCACCACCCTCCCTCATAATTTAATGGATTATAATGTCCTACTTCGAGGAGAAAAAAGCTAAATTACTTTGCCTCTCTTTTTCTTTTATTCCCCAGCTGATCTTGCTACAAATACTTGAGGGCACCCCTTACCCCTGTCTTGAACTGTGAGAGGTTTTGTTGTCACTTAGGCAATTTATTCTTTTCCAAGAATAATTTTGAATGAAAGGCTTCACTTCTAGCATTTGAGCACACCTCTTACCTGTCTGGGCTTCCCAGATAGCACTGGTGATTAAGAACATGACTGCCGGTGCAGGAAATATGAGAGACATGGGTTTGATCCCTAGGTTGGGAAGATCCCCTGGAGGAGGGCTACTGTGCACAGGGTCCCAAAGAGCTGGATACGACTGAAGTGCCTTAGCATGCAGCACATCACCTCTATACAAACTTAATATTTGGGACTGCAGGTGATGTCTGTTCTTGCTTAATTATACATCTGTGCTAAGTCGCTTCAGTTGTATATGATTCTTTGTGACCCCACAGACTGTATCCGGCCAGGCTCCCCTGTCCATAGGATTCTCCAGGCAAGAATACTGGAATGGGTTGCCATTCCCTTCTCCAAAGGATCTTCCTGACCCAGGGATCAAACCCATGCCTCTTAAATATCTCCTGCGTTGGTAGGCAGGTTCTTTACCACTGGTGCCACCTAGGAAGCTTAATTATACTTCAGTTCAGTTCAGTTCAGTTGCTCAGTCGTGTCTGACTCTTTGCGACCCCATGAACTGCAGCACGCCAGGCCTCCCTGTCCATCACCAGCTCCCAGAATTCACTCACATCCATCGAGTTGGTGATGCCATCCAGCCATCTCATCCTCATTCTGGTTTGAATGTGCCAGGACCCTCAGTAGCGGAGGTGGGGAAGGGGGCATTGTGGTTTTCCTATATCATTTATAGTTTGGAAAGACTGTGGCTCATCAGGACACTGTGCCCTCTGAGCCTTTCATCTTTCTAAAGTGAAAAAAGAAATTGTGATCTTGCTTGTTAGACTAGAAAGCAGAAGAATTCACCTGGGGCACAAAAGCCCCTTTGGGAGCACAGATGATGGCCACTTATCATGGATGAAGGGCTCTGCAACGAGCCTGTGCTGGAGGGCTCCTCCCAGGCCCTGGAGAAGGCCCTTCCTCCAGCACAGGTCAGGGGCGGCCAAGGGGAGCAATGGGGAGACACGTGATGTGGATAGCGCCTGGCGTCCTCACTACACCTGGCATCCTCACTACACGTGGCATTCAGAGAGGCCTTGCTCCCCTCTCTCACCTCTAGGTGCCCATGTCCACCCCAACTGGGCTGCTGCACCTGTGGTCTTTGCTTTATTCAAGTTCTGCAGAGTGATCTCAGAACCCTGTAAACCGTAGGTTGTGTGCATGTTAGTGGACCCCGGATGAAGAGAGTGTGTGTGTGGACCAGGCTCTCTGGCCGGGAGCTGAACATCTTAATGGAAAGATGGTTCTAGGGGCTCCCAGGAGAGCAAGTGAGGGCAAGGAGCTGGCAAGCAGGATTGGGGGAGGGAATCCTGATGCTGGATACCCAGCAGGTTCCCTGTAAAACACTTTAAAGGAGCACAAGGGGGAACCAGAAGAAGGGCAGGAGACAGAACACATAGTCTTACGAGGCTTCTCTATGGGAGGGCGGGATGGTCTGCCAGACGACACTGGGATTTTCAGTTCAGCTCAGTTCAGTCGCTCTGTCGTGGCTGACTCTTTGCGACCCCATGAATCGCAGCACGCTAGGCCTCCCTGTCCATCACCAGCTCCCAGAGTTCACTCAGACTCACATCCATCGAGTCGGTGATGCCATCCAGCCATCTCATCCTCAGTCATCCCCTTCTCCTCCTGCCCCCAGTCCCTCCCAGCATCAGAGTCTTTTCCAATGAGTCAACTCTTCGCATGAGGTGGCCAAAGTACTGGAGTTTCAGCTTTAGCATCATTCCTTCTAAAGAAATTCCAGGGCTGATCTCCTTTAGAATGGACTGGTTGCATCTCCTTGCAGTCCAAGGGACTTTCAAGAGTCTCCTCCAACACCACAGTTCAAAAGCATCAATTCTTCAGTGCTCAGCCTTCTTCACAGTCCAACTCTCATATCCATACATGACCACTGGAAAAACCATAGCCTTGACTAGACGGACCTTAGTCGGCAAAGTAATGTCTCTGCTTTTGAATATACTATCTACGTTGGTCATAACTTTTCTTCCAAGGAGTAAGCATCTTAATTTCATGGCTTCAATCACCATCTGCAGTGATTTTGGAGCCCAGAAAAATAAAGTCTGACACTGTTTCCCCATCTATTTCCCATGAAGTGATGGGACCAGATGCCATGATCTTCGTTTTCTGAATGTTGAGCTTTAAGCCAACTTTTTCACTCTCCTGTTTCACTTTCATGAAGAGGCTTTTTAGTTCCTCTTCACTTTCTGCCATAAGGATGGTGCCATATGCGTATCTGAGGTTATTGATATTTCTTCCAGCAATCTTGATTCTAGCTTATGCTTCTTCCAGCGTTTTTCATGATATATTCTGCATAGAAGTTAAATAAGCAGGGTGACAATATACAGCCTTGATGTACTCCTTTTCCTATTTGGAACCAGTCTGTTTTTCCCTGTCCAGTTCTAACTGTTGCTTCCTGACCTGCATATAGGTTTCTCAAGAGGCAGGTTAGGTGGTGTGGTATTCCCATCTCTTTCAGAATTTTCCACAATTTATTGTGATCCACACAAAGGCTTTGGCATAGTCAATGAAGCAGAAATAGATGTTTTTCTGGAACTCTCTTGCTTTTTCCATGATCCAGTGGATGTTGGCAATTTGATCTCTGGTTCTTCTGCCTTTTCTAAAACCAGCTTGAAGCCTGGCTTGGAGAATTTTGAGCATTACATATCTCAATGTATGTGAGACGAGTGCAAGTGTTTGGTAGTTTGAGCATTCTTTGGCATTGCCTTTCTTTGGGATTGGAATGAAACCTGACCTTTTCCAGTCCTGTGGCCACTGCTGAGTTTTCCAAATTTGCTGGCATATTGAGTGCAGCACTTTCACAGCATCATCTTTCAGGAATTAAAATTGCTCAACTTGAATTCCATCACCTCCACTAGCTTTGTTCATAGTGATGCTTTCTAAGGCCCAGTTGACTTCACATTCCAGGATGTCTGGCTCTAGTTGAGTGATCATACCATCGTGATTATCTACAAATGCTGGAAATGCCGAGAACTAGGGGTTGAGTGTCTAAATTGAAACTGTTAGCCCCCGTATTAGTCCGTGAGTCCATCATACAAGAAAGGTTGTGCGTCTTCATTTTCTGTATATTTACTTAATTCTGAGCCCCACCCTTCCAGCCTTGTGGAAATTCAACCCCATGAATATTGGGTTCCTCCCTACATCCAGGGCTGGGCAAATGCCAGGGAGCCTTGTGTGGCACAAAGTGCCAGGGACATTCCTGCGGTCATCAGGTTCAGTCCCTTCCTGGGTGCCAACACGTCACCCTGCTCACTCTGTGGAGAATTTTAAAGCCCAGCTGGTTCTCCAGAACAGGAGTGAGAAGGTGAGAGGTGAAGTGCAATGAGCATAAATTAATATTTCAGCAAGGTGTCTTAGTTAGCTCAGGCTGCTGTAATGAAATACTGCAGTCTGGGTGACTTGCATAACAAGACATTTATTTCTCATAGTTCTGGAGGCTAAGTCTGAGGTCAAGGTGCTTAGGATATTTGGCTCTTAATGAGAGGCCACTTCTTGGCTTGCAAACAGACGCCTTCTCATGTGTCCTCACATGGTGGAAAAAAAGAACCCTGATCACTCTCCCTCTTCTTATAAGGACACTAATCTTATAATGGGCCCCCACCCTAATGACCTCATTTAAACCCAGTTACCTCCCAAAGGACCTACTCTCAAATACCTACTGTGGGGTAGGGCTTTCTGGGTCACCCACACAGTAAATAATCTGCCTGCAATGGGGGACACCCAGGTTTAATCCCTGGGTTGGGAAGATCCCCTGAAGAAGGAAATGGCAACCCACTCCAGTTTTCTTGCCTGGAGAACCCCATGGATGGAGGAGCCTGGTGGGCTACAGTCCATGGGGTCGCAAAGAATTGGACCCAACTGAGCAACTAACACACACAGGGGCATTAGGGCTTCAACATGTAAATATTTGGAGGTGGAGGGGACCCAGACATGCAGTCTGTAATATCTTGAAACAGTTTTCCATCAGGCTACTGGTAAGCAGCCAAGCCCTCTTGTACAATGGTTATTTCAAGCACTTAGGAATGACATGCAGGGGCCAGACCCAGGAGTGGCATCGTCAAGGCCCCTCAGCCCGAGCTGAGCCCCTAGCTCAGCTGCCCCAGCCCAGCTCTCCCTGTCTCCGGCAGTGCTCGTCGACCTGTGGGAAGGGCCTGCAGTCCCGCGTGGTGCAGTGCATGCACAAGGTCACCGGGCGCCATGGCAACGAGTGCCCCGCCCTCTCCAAGCCAGCTGCCTACAGACAGTGCCACCAGGAAGTCTGCAAGACAAGATCAACGTGAACACCATCACCTCCCCTCGCCTCGGTGAGTGCTTCTGCTGAGCCCCCGCTCCTGGGGCTGCTGCACCCCCTGGCCAGCAAGTCTCCACTGGCGGTGGGAATTCTGTAAGCCAGAAAGCATGCTCCTTGGGCTTAATTTGAGCTCTGGAGAAGCCAACATGTGTCAGTTCTGGAGAGGATCTGAGGTTTCAGAGATGGAATTTCATTCCTTGTCATGAAAAAGATGCCTCAAACCCTTGAGCCCCTCTCCCAACAAAGGGCAACATGAGAGAATGCTCCTCAAATGTTTTGGGATTCTCTCCATGAAGAAGGCAAAGGGAGGTGCTTACTCAGGAAATGAAGGATCTGGGGGTGTCATTTATGAAATCTGCGTGATACATACATGGAATGCTCCTGAAGCTAATGCTCCTGAAGCTGATGCTCAAGAAGAAAGCAGAGGTGTTGACAGATTGGAGCCTTTGATTCGGCAGGGAGCTTTGGTGTGAGAAGTTCGGCCCTGAGTGCTCCAAACCCAGCCCTTTACCTGGCCATGTCCCCAGCCAGTGGTGGCCCAAAAGAAGAATGTGTAGCGCAGATCTGATGATTCCACTGAAAGAGTTTCTGCTTTTCCAAATAGAAATCCTTCAGGAACAGTTTCCCACCCAGAGCCCCTTTCCCTAATGCTGGGGTGCCACCAACGTGAAGGGGTTTCCAAACAAGCTTCACTGGGGGGTCTTCAAGCTTTCTGAGGTGTTCACCAGGCTTTGGCATGCACGGCCCTCCTTGGTATCCTCCAGAGGCCTCGCTCAGGCAGGAGTGTCTCTCTGCATGACCGAGGGCAGGGAGATTCAGGCCACTTGCTTGTGCTGTTACTGTGCTTTTGTGGGCCCCTGGATGTCCACTCCCTGTGCCCTTCTGTTTTATAAATGCCAACAGATGGCATCCTCTCTCGTAAAATGACTCTGGATGCCATTTAGCTCAGAAGCAGGGGGGCAGCGCCCTCGCACTGCGGAGGCAGCTGGACCACTAACCCTGAAATGGTCAGGTTGGACCCAGAGTGTCCCTTGTGAAAGCTATGGCCCTGGCAGGGCCGTGGTCCCCCCAGTCTGTGCAGGGTTCCAGCATCCACGTGGGGGAGGGTGGCCCAAGAGTGTCATCTGCAGGCACCCGTAACCCCTGGGCTTTCTCTCTCCACTGTCCCCTTAGCTGCCCTGACCTACAAATGCACACGGGACCAATGGACAGTGTACTGCAGGGTCATCCGTGAGAAGAACCTCTGCCAGGACATGCGGTGGTACCAGCGCTGCTGCCAGACGTGCAGGGACTTCTATGCAAACAAGATGCGCCAGCCGCCCCCGCCACCGAGTTCCTGACAGGCAGCCCTCTGGTCCCGCGATGCTCCGACGCGAGGTCTGCGTCCCGACGCCACGGCTAGATGAAAGCCCACCCACCTGAGAGCCCGCCGGTCCTGCAGCCGGCCCACCGAGGCACAGCATGGCTCCCCCAGGAGGCTGTCCCGAGAATCCGACTGCATAGAACTTGAGAGCGGACTTGACGTTTGCTTAGTGCTTTTATACTTAATATATTGTTAACAGCCACTGGATGGCTTTCTACGATAAGGAAAAAAGATAGGCATGAGTCACAAAATAATTGTAATTTCTAAGTTCCACGTACCTCAAAGGGAACACCTCTGACAGACGGTCGTCAAGAGAGACGTCACAGGCGCCCCCGTCTGGACTTTTCCTCTGACGTTTGAATTCCCAGTGCTCGATGTGGGGGTGGGGGGCGGGAGGAGGATATCCCCCAAATGAGATGCTTTCCTTTAAAAACAGGCTTTATTCTCAAAGCCAGTGATGCTCTGGATGGGAGGAGGCTTCTCTGGAGAGGGAGTGCTGCCGGAGCTCCCCGGACACCACCAGGATGCCACGTGGCCCTGCACCAGGTCAGGGAACATGCTCTCAAGGTCCTGGGTCTCTCCTCGGAGGTCTTGTCCCTGGGAGGCTGAGTGTGTGTGAACCACCAAAGATGCCAGGCCTATGTAGCTCTGCACCGCAGCCACATGGGGGAGAATGTTCCAGTGGAGTCCGGGTTAGAGGATGCAGCTAGTTTTTCAGATCTCTGCAGTCTCCCACACAGGGGGACAGAAGAGCCTCTCCTCAAGGTGCTGTGCGCGGAGGCACGTGCCGGTCTAGCCTTGGGCTTGCTGCCTGCACAGAGGTGAGCTCAGCGCAGCTTTGTGAGCATGGGGCGCCCCCTCTCTGCTCCTGGGGACCTCTGTTCTAGCCAGAGGTCAGGAAGCTTTGCACCCGTTAGAGATGGCTTCACGCTGACCCTGGCCATCTATCTGAAGTTGATTCTTCTTGGAAGCGCTGACTCGGGCTCACACCTGGTGCTTCACCCTGACAGGGGGCAGGTTTCCTCCAGGACCACCCAGCCTGGCGGAGGAGTGCCCCCTGCCCAGGATGGCTGTGTGCTCGTCCCGCTCTCCTGTGGTCCAGACCGTGCAGTGTTCGTCACTGTCATGCTGTCGATACTGACCCACGTTAGTGGGGCAAGGATGACAGAAAAGCCTGCAGGAGGCGTTTGCCTCCTGCGGTCACCTTACCCCTCAAAACATGGTTGGGCCCTCTTCTGAACGCAGGAAGATGACAGGAGTGTGTGAAAGCACAAAAGATGGTAGCACCCTGCCCGCCGGGGAAGCTGAGGGCAGGGGACCTGACATGCTGGGAGGTCTGGTCTGCTGGCCAGCCCGGTGGGTGTTTGATAGGTGCTTCTATTCAAGGACTTTATCATGAAAAACCCACCCTCTCCTCCCTTATTTCAGAGGGGATCTTACTTAGGCTAACCTCCATGGGATCATCTCCAAGTGCTTCTTGATTTATTGGTGCTGTGTTTATGTATCTGTGTTTGTGTTTTTGACGTCACAACTTTGGAGTCAGCTTAAATCAGAAAGAAAGAGACACTCTGCCCTGTCCAGCCTGCCCCGTGGGCTTGTTTTGCTTTCTGACTGTTACTACCCCGGAGGCAGAGAAGTGGTCGGATGGCCGGGCATCTGTTCAGTTCCACTTGAATCTGTGAGAAGTGTTGAGAAAGCTCCTTAGGTGCTCTTTGGAAAGACCCCGGAGGGTGCCAGGCTGGGGCAGCCCACCTGCAGGGTGAGCTCCTGCGGCTGCCCAGGGCCGGTGCAGCAACGCTGTCCTCCATGCTCCGGCTTGGCCGTCAGCAGACTCCCCCAAGGCCCTCAAAGCCTTGGGGAGCTAGGGCTTAGTTTTCCTCCAGCCCCAGATGGGCTGTGCTTTACCGTGGATGAATGGAAAGCTCTCAGCCTCGGGGGCTGAGGAGCAGAATCAGGGCAGCCAGCCCAGAAGTCAGGGCACCCTTTCATGCTGTCTGTATGGGAACCAGGGGCCCACCTGAGCTGGGCAGGCCTGTGCATGGCCCAGAGGTGAGCCCTTTTTCTGGTGCTTCTCAGTCTCCCCACTGGCCACCCTGGCCGTATCAACTGGACGCCCCTGGCAAGGGCCCCACACTCTCAAGAATGCAAGTGATTGATTCAGTTAGCTTCAAACATCCCTTTGGTTCCCCAAAGTTCGGGTTTTTCTGAGCTCTTGTAGCTCTTGCTGGCACTGTCGCTCTGAAATTCACCAGCCCGCCTTCTGTTCACGGCACAAGCAATGGTTGATCTCGGTGAAGCCGTCACAGCATTCTTGCTCCACTTTGTACAGAAGACAATGAAACCCTGTCATTGCAACAGCGATGTTTCTTTAGTAACAATACCCTGTACTGTCACTCAAGTACTGTACCTTTTTGGTTGCACAAATGTGTTACTAACTACAGACTCTCACAATCTTATGGTGCTATTTCATTGGTGCAAATGAAACCCTCTCGGTTGACGATGGCTTGACATTATCAGAACACAGGGAAAGATCCTCAATGGCAATAATAGCATTGCTTTGTTCTCTTGTCTTCATTTCAGAGTCAAATGTATATATTTTCCATTAGTTAACTTACGTACTGTACCCAAGGTATTTTTGTTTTACTTTTTGGTGCTGGTTTGAAAGGAAAAATAGAACAGAAGACAAACATTGGACACCACTGTAAATGAAAAATTAATCATTTCATTGGAAGTGAGTTGAATATGTTTAATAAAATGTTCTTCCATAACAACGTTAAGCTGTCTGTGAAGTAAAAGACAAAAACCAGTCCTCGAGGGCTTGGGGGCGGGGGAGGCTGTGTCCTTTCCTTCTGCAGTGGTCACCTTGCTGCCTGGGATTGGCTGCAAGGAACCACAACCTGATGACCACAGCTGTGGACACTGTCAGAGGTCGCTGGTAAAGGCAGTTCTGGCGGGTGGCTGCGTCTCCCCCAAAGAGCGCTAGCAAACCAGTCCTGGGCCTCCCCTGTGCGCTTCCAGAACCCTGGGTGGAGACACGAAGGTCTGACAGCTGTACTGTGAGTCTAGAGAGTCTCACACAGAGCAGCCACCTCACTGGTGGATTGGCCCAGGCTCCATGGGGGCGCAGGGACCCCTCTGCAGGGGGCCCGTCATACCAAAATGGGTGCCTGCTCCCCACAACCTTGCCCTTTCAATCCTTAGCCCCCCTCCTAATCCTGCTGACAGCTCCCCTCCTGCGGGTGTGAGGCAGACCTGGCCCTTCTGACTCCCGGGCTGCAGGCTGAGCACGGGCACCATGCCATCACAGCAGGGACCTCTGGAGAGTCAATGGGATGGCTCACCTCTGCTCCATGTGGCATCATGTGGGGTGGCTCCGAGGACAAGGAGAGCCTGGGACTACCAGAAGACTCAGGCCCTTTCAAATTTGGCAGCTGATGCCAGCCTTAAGAGCTTCAGCTAGAACTGCTAACCAGAACACCTATAAGCGGCCTTGCCAAGGGGCTGCTTAGCAACCCTGAAGTATGATGGCAGAGTCTCAGTGGCAAACATCCTGAGCAATGGGTGTGCTCATGAGAACTATGTCCCCTCATATGATGACTCAAAAGTTACACAGCCTCACTTCCACCATCCTCACAAAGGCCCACTAACTTCAAGGGGAGGGGCAAAGGGTCCACCTCTTGCTCAGAGAATGGAAAGGTTCTGGACGAGTGCATAAGATGGGAAAGATTGTTGTGGCCATCTGAGGGAATAGTCACACACATCCCCCGTCCTTATGCCAGATGCATTCATCCCTCTGCCACCCTCCCCACAAAGCCTCATCTTATTTCAGCATCATGTTCAGGTTCCCAGTCCAGGATTGCCTCATCCAAGATCAGTGCAAGTGCAGACCCACCATGGATCCTCAGGTACAGCGTCCGAAGCAGTTTCTCTCCAACTGTAAGAGCAGTGAACTCAAAAGAGATTATCTCCACCCAGTTCTCAACACCCAAGATAAAATGGTGGGATGGCCTGGGAGCACCTCTCTAGATACTCCCTATTTAAAACGGATGGGAGGGGAAGCACGTTGCAGTCTCTGTCCGGCTCCAGCCTGGCTCATGTGGCCAGTCCCATTAGACTCAGCCCTGCTGCCAGGGAATGATTCTCCCTGGGCTGCCTCCAGCCCCAAAGAGGCTCGCTGCTTGTTGTAATCCACTCTTAACGGAAAGGAAAGCAAGGTTCCGTCAAGCGCCCTTTTCCTTGGAGAGGATGTCCTAACATGCCCCAGGCCACTGGACTCCTGAAACTTCACTGACGTGATGTCTGCTTGATTCTCCCTGGGGCTTATCTCCTACTCTCTAGAGGGCAGATGCTGTACTAAGGCCTCTTCTTTACTTGGTCTGATTAATGTCACGGGCACAGTGGGTCAATGTGGATTCTGTGGAAGGTGTGTACAGTCCAGGCCTTTGAGGGCTACGCTGTATCAGAGTGTGGGAGAGTTAACATAGCCCTGGGAAAGACTGAGCATAAGCGGGTACTGGTGTCTCACATGTGAATGTGAACTGGGTCTCCTTTCTAAAAAGATGGGAAAGAGTGTGCTCCCCAGCTCAACAGGCATGTGCCTTGTGTCTGAGCCTTGTTAATCTGTACAGCAGTGAATTAGGGGCTTGTTCTTGGTTTCGACTGCGGTAGTCCACTGTCACGTGACAGGACCCAACCCCAGACTGACTTACAGGGGGATATGACGAGGTCTGCAAGTATTTCACTAAAATATTCCTGTCTCACCAGGTCACAACATTGTCGTGGACTTCCTGTCTTGCCTGGGGAGAGGGAGGCAGTTTCACAGTATAACCTGTCCTCCCATAACAGTTCTCTCTCCCACAGGCCAAGGACCAGGTTTCATCCTTTCCAAGTGTATATTCAGGGACAGGAAATGATCACTGGATGACCTCAAGGGCCCACTGGGCCCACTGTGAACCAAACTCAAACCAGGACTCCATTTATTGCATGAACCCCATCCCCCTTCACTCTAAAAGGAGGACCAGAAGAACATTCTGAGCCCCAGCAGCAATGTCAACTTGGATCCCGTGTGCAGCAGGTAACGATAAATCGTTCTCAGCATATTTGTTGTCTTTCTCCAGCGCATCCATTATACTCAGCAACAGTCATTGCATTTCTTTGCTCTACAGTTTCTATTTCCCTGTTTCTCTCAGATGACCAAGATGTTGTACCACCAATGTTTTAATCATGACCCTTCTCAGATGCCAAGGGCATGGCGTCCTTATAGCTGGCAGGTGATGAAGCTCTAAAATCCCACAGGATTTTAAATTCCTGGAATTTCTGGTCCCTGGAGCTAACTGTCTTAGTCTGGGTTCTTGGGAACTAAGACGTGTGGACACGTGTGGGCAGAATATTCATGGCAGGTGCCCCTGGGCATATGAGGGACTGAGAGAGGCTGGGCTGGGCACAGGGAGATGAGGAACTCTACAGTGATCATAACAGGGGCTCAGTTGGTCCCACGGGGAGCCTTGAAGTTGACAGTCCTCCGCAGTTGAAGTAAGGCCTTTGAACTGCACAAGTCAGTTCCCCTACATTACGGGCGAGTCCAGGATGGGCTCAGCTGTCAGTCGGCCAACACTGCTGGAAGCTGGGGGTAGGCGGTCCATAAGGGGCGTCCGTGGCACAGCGCAGCGCCCACTGCAGGCCTCAGACCTGGACACTGCCGTCTCCTTCCTCTCACACGGTCTTACTCTGGAGGCTTCCCCCTCTCGGTGTCAGACACTGTCCATCAGTAGCTCAGGGTCATCGTTGTCTCCTCAGTTTTGCATCCATCCCCAGTTAACACAACCACAAATACCATTTGTTCTGCCTCCAGGTTAAGTCTCTGATCTGTCTGCTGCCTCCTGTCTCGCTGCCACCACTGTGCACAAGTCACAGACTTTCCCCGCAACCTCACCAAAGCTTCTTGACTACTTCCCTCCCGCCTGACTCCAGTACATTCTCACACCCTAGTCAGAGTAAGACTTCAGAGACATAAATCCTGGCCTTCCCCACTGAAAACGCTTCACTAGCCACTCGCCCCTGGAATTTTCACATTTCAAGCCTAGTGTGATCGAGGTCCCTGCTGTCCTCTCCCACCCGTGCCTACACACACACACACACACACACACACACACACAACCAGCCCCCTTTCTGTCGGGCTCCTCTACCCTCGTCACCACCCCTGGGCCTTTGCAGGTGTTTTTCCCTCTGTTTGCGACTTTCCCTCTGTTTGCGACGTCCCCACCCGCCCCCAGATATTCCCATGGCTGGTCATTGTCACCCGTTGTGTCGCAGCTGAAATATCATTCAGCAGACAGCTGCTCCCGGCACTCTGAGTCAGGTGGACTCCCCGACCCAACAGCCTCTTCCCTCCCTCCTCCCCTCCCTCCTCAATACTTGTCCTAACCTATCGCTATTTTGTAAGCTTTTAAACTTACATCGTGCCTGTTTCCCCATCTAGAAAGTGAATTTCATCAGGCCAGAAAACAGGTCCTCTTGTGTATGGCTGGACCCCCGGTTCCCAGCATAGGCATGCCCCGGGTGAGTGTGCTTCTCCTCTGTTGGTTACAACTTGTTTCTTTTCAGATCCCTTCAGGACTGTACCAGAAGATGTTTATACTGGACAAGAAGAGTGCACTCTGAATTCAATGAGTCTTTTGCATGTGGCGTAAATGAGACAAATATTTGGACAACTAGCTGTAAGTCATGAGAACAAGATGTTGGCTGTATTTCAAACTCTCCCCCTTGTCAACCACCCCTTGCCAACAGAGACAGGTGTTTTCAGGTGGTTTCCATGGTGATCTGGAAGCGGTTTTCTTTCGTTTTTATCTTTCAAAGAGGAGAGTGATGGTCTCAGGAGGAAGAGAAAGTCCCTGGTTTGCTGAGGATTTTGCAAAGCTTGTTGTGGTGCCACCATCTGGTGTTTCTGGAATAAAAGTTTAACACAACGAGGTTCATGGACTCAGCCAGGACAATGCCCATGCCTGGCCGGGTTCTTGTGTGACAGGAGTGCTCCCCGTGGTGCTCTGTGAGCAGGCCCACTCTAATCACGTGCCCCCCACCCCCGCCCCATGCTCCATGGCACTGGCATTCCCTTGGCTCTGTAACCGCTTTCAGATCCTGAGCAGCTTCAGCATTACAGGGTATAACATTCAAAGATGACCAAAGGATTAGAAAGTTTCCTCCTGGAATTTCTTAGACCACTGAGATTTCTCTTGGCAAAAACTAGATACCCAGGTCCTAGGAACCCATACCACTCTAAGAGAAATGTAAATGACCCAGTGAATCAAAGGGTCCCTTGGCAGATAGAGCCCAGGTGAGCCGAAGATCTCTGATAGAGCAGTAAGAAGGCCCAGCACACTAGCAGGGCTGCCTGGGGACCTGCCCAGTACTGCAGCCCAGTACACAGAGCGCATGCGCACAGCCAGGGCAGTTGGCTTAAGCGAGGCTCGGGGGAAATGGGAGCGTTCTTCCAGCTCCCAGCAGGCTCCTTCCTGCTTCTTCCGTGGTCTGTTTCTCCTTCCCTCGCTCTCTTATTCATGCTTTCCACCTTTTACCTCACTTTCTATCTCCTTCTTGGGCTGGCATTTATTTATTTATTCTCCCTATATCCATCTCTCCTTTCCTCTTCCTTCTCTTTCCATGGCCTGAATTTTCTCCACTCTTTCCAATTTCAAATGACTTTCTACTTCTGACTCTGTGTCCCTGTAAGAACTTCCACCGAGGGCCCAAGGAATGATAAACTTCTCTAGGGACTGAATTTTCACAGAGCCTTTAGACGACAAAGTACCCTTTAAAATTTTACTCTCAAACCACTTATCCAGGATCCTTGCTAACTAACTGCTCTTTAGAAGTTTTAGAGGTCTCTGGGGTCTCATTTGTAACTTAACTCTATATGTTCCAATCACACCTTCAACAATCCTTTGGCTAATGATGTATCTCCAGCTATTGGTTTTCTCACCACGGAGGTTAGATTTAAGGTGTCAGTTGATAGTTATAAAACAGCATTTCTGGAAGTTCTGTCCAAAAATTGCTATGTATTAACACATCATTAAAAGAATATATTGCTAAGTCAACATATGATTATAATTGTTGACCTATCAACCAGCCCCCTTTCTGTCGGGCTCCTCTACCCTCGTCACCACCCCTGGGCCTTTGCAGGTGTTTTTCCCTCTGTTTGCGACTTTCCCTCTGTTTGCGACGTCCCCACCCGCCCCCAGATATTCCCATGGCTGGTCATTGTCACCCGTTGTGTCGCAGCTGAAATATCATTCAGCAGACAGCTGCTCCCGGCACTCTGAGTCAGGTGGACTCCCCGACCCAACAGCCTCTTCCCTCCCTCCTCCCCTCCCTCCTCAATACTTGTCCTAACCTATCGCTATTTTGTAAGCTTTTAAACTTACATCGTGCCTGTTTCCCCATCTAGAAAGTGAATTTCATCAGGCCAGAAAACAGGTCCTCTTGTGTATGGCTGGACCCCCGGTTCCCAGCATAGGCATGCCCCGGGTGAGTGTGCTTCTCCTCTGTTGGTTACAACTTGTTTCTTTTCAGATCCCTTCAGGACTGTACCAGAAGATGTTTATACTGGACAAGAAGAGTGCACTCTGAATTCAATGAGTCTTTTGCATGTGGCGTAAATGAGACAAATATTTGGACAACTAGCTGTAAGTCATGAGAACAAGATGTTGGCTGTATTTCAAACTCTCCCCCTTGTCAACCACCCCTTGCCAACAGAGACAGGTGTTTTCAGGTGGTTTCCATGGTGATCTGGAAGCGGTTTTCTTTCGTTTTTATCTTTCAAAGAGGAGAGTGATGGTCTCAGGAGGAAGAGAAAGTCCCTGGTTTGCTGAGGATTTTGCAAAGCTTGTTGTGGTGCCACCATCTGGTGTTTCTGGAATAAAAGTTTAACACAACGAGGTTCATGGACTCAGCCAGGACAATGCCCATGCCTGGCCGGGTTCTTGTGTGACAGGAGTGCTCCCCGTGGTGCTCTGTGAGCAGGCCCACTCTAATCACGTGCCCCCCACCCCCGCCCCATGCTCCATGGCACTGGCATTCCCTTGGCTCTGTAACCGCTTTCAGATCCTGAGCAGCTTCAGCATTACAGGGTATAACATTCAAAGATACCAAAGGATTAGAAAGTTTCCTCCTGGAATTTCTTAGACCACTGAGATTTCTCTTGGCAAAAACTAGATACCCAGGTCCTAGGAACCCATACCACTCTAAGAGAAATGTAAATGACCCAGTGAATCAAAGGGTCCCTTGGCAGATAGAGCCCAGGTGAGCCGAAGATCTCTGATAGAGCAGTAAGAAGGCCCAGCACACTAGCAGGGCTGCCTGGGGACCTGCCCAGTACTGCAGCCCAGTACACAGAGCGCATGCGCACAGCCAGGGCAGTTGGCTTAAGCGAGGCTCGGGGGAAATGGGAGCGTTCTTCCAGCTCCCAGCAGGCTCCTTCCTGCTTCTTCCGTGGTCTGTTTCTCCTTCCCTCGCTCTCTTATTCATGCTTTCCACCTTTTACCTCACTTTCTATCTCCTTCTTGGGCTGGCATTTATTTATTTATTCTCCCTATATCCATCTCTCCTTTCCTCTTCCTTCTCTTTCCATGGCCTGAATTTTCTCCACTCTTTCCAATTTCAAATGACTTTCTACTTCTGACTCTGTGTCCCTGTAAGAACTTCCACCGAGGGCCCAAGGAATGATAAACTTCTCTAGGGACTGAATTTTCACAGAGCCTTTAGACGACAAAGTACCCTTTAAAATTTTACTCTCAAACCACTTATCCAGGATCCTTGCTAACTAACTGCTCTTTAGAAGTTTTAGAGGTCTCTGGGGTCTCATTTGTAACTTAACTCTATATGTTCCAATCACACCTTCAACAATCCTTTGGCTAATGATGTATCTCCAGCTATTGGTTTTCTCACCACGGAGGTTAGATTTAAGGTGTCAGTTGATAGTTATAAAACAGCATTTCTGGAAGTTCTGTCCAAAAATTGCTATGTATTAACACATCATTAAAAGAATATATTGCTAAGTCAACATATGATTATAATTGTTGACCTATCAAATACTGAAAGATGTGGAAACCTCACTGGAAGCCAAATGCCGTTTTATTAAATTGGGATACAGTAAAGGGAACTCTGTATGAGCAACTGATTGGTTCAAGATTGAGAAAGGAGTACAACCAGGCTGTCTGTTGTCACCCTGTTTGTTTAACCTATATGCTGAGCACATCATATTAAAAAGCAGAGACATACTTTGCCGACAAAGGTCTGTCTAGTCAAAGTTATGGTTTTTCCAATAGTCATGGATGGATGTGAAAGTTGGACTGTAAAGAAAGCTGAGTGCTGAAGAATTGATGCTTTTGAACTCTAGTGTTGGAGAAGACTCTTGAGAGTCCCTAGGACTGCAAGGAGATCCAACCAGTCCATCCTAAAGGAAATCAGTCCTGAATATTCATTGGAAGGACTGATGCTGAAGCTGAAGCTCCAATACTTTGGCCACCTGATGTGAAGAGCTGACTCATTGGAAAAGACCCTGATGCCGAGAAAGAGTGAAGGCAGGAGGAAAAGAGGACAACGGAGGATGAGATGATTGGAATGCATCACTGACTCAATGGACATGAGTTTGAGCAAGTTCCGGGAGTTGGTCATAGACAGGGAAGGCTGGTGTGCTGCAGTCCATGGGGCCGCAAAAAGTTGGACACACCCGAGGGACTGAACTGAACTGAGC
Organism: Madoqua kirkii; assembly: GCA_006408675.1. NCBI lineage: Eukaryota > Metazoa > Chordata > Mammalia > Artiodactyla > Bovidae > Madoqua > Madoqua kirkii. Next base: position 37,310 of record SJYC01000674.1, read on the forward strand.
ACGTCATGAGAAATGGCAGGCTGGATGAGTTACAAACTGGAATCAAGATAGGTGGGAGACATAAACAACCTCAGATAGGCAGATAATACCACTATAATGGCAGAAAGCAAAGAGGAACTAAAGGGCCTCTTAATGAAGGTGAAGGAGAGTGAAAGAGCCAGCTTAAGACTAAATATTTTTAAAAAACAAGGTCATGCCATCTGTCCCCATTACTTCATGCAAATAGAAGGGGAAAAGATGGAAGTAGTGGCAGATTTTCTCTTCTTGGGCTCTAAAAGCACTGTGGATGGTGACTGCAGCCAGGAAATTAGAAAATGTTTGCCTCTTGCCTGGAAAGCTATGACAAACCTAGACAGTGTGTTGAAGAGCAGAAACATTACTCTGCTGACAAAGGTCCGTATAGCCAAAGCTATGGTCTTTCCACTGGTCACATATCATTGTGAGAGCTGAGCTATAAAGACAAAACACCAAAGAACTGATCCCTTCAAACTGTGGCCGGAGAAGATTCCTGAAAATCCTCTGGCAGCAAGGCTCATTGGAAGGACTGAAGCTGAAGCTCCAATATTTTGGTCACCTGATGCAAACACCCAACTCATTGGAAAAGTCCCTAATGCTGGAATAGATTAAGGGCAGAAATAGAAGAGGGCATCAGAGGATGAGATGGCTGGATGACATCACCAATGCAATGGACATTAACTTGAGCAAACTTCAGGAGATGGTCAGGGACAGGGAGGCCTCGCGTGCTGCAGTCCATGAGGTCGCAGAGTCGGACATGACGGCTGACTGAAAAACAACAACAAATGGAAGAGAGCCTGTTGTAAGTGTTGCAACAACATTGATTTGATGTTAATGATTTTTGCCAGTATTGCTTATTACAAAATAAGCATGTAATATATCCCTGCACATTATGATATATTGTTTTTATTCTATATATACCAAGTGGACAAACACACATGTGTAATGCATGCATGTGAAGTGTGACCACAGGGTAACTGTGGGCCAGTCTACTGTGGCCTCTACACTGGCCTGAGATCGATTCAGTCAGCGGCATCGCTGCGTCCATGCTGCTCAGTCAGGACAGAAGCTCCAAAGGCTGCTGCAACACCCATCTGAATGTATATAAGTGCTGATACATAAAATGCATACCATGATTCATATATTAAATCATCATTTTACAACATAAGCCACTAAATTATTGAGCAGTGCGGTCCAGGCAGGGTGAAGGGAGAGATGAATGATGCACAGTCCCCTGTCCTCAGAGAATCACAACAATATGAAGTTGTACCTTCTTTTGGCAAACAGTGGCTCTGCCCAAATGTGGAAAAATATTTAAGTTGGTTCAAAGGTAATAGGGTCATTGGCTCTGAATTCAGGATAAACAAACTTCAGCCCAAGAAGAAATCAGATCTGCTATCTTTCAGATGGGTCTAACTCAGCAAAGCCAAGTTCTCAAAACTGGCGTATCTCCCTCATAAACACCCTCAAGTGCATTCTATGCTTCTGACATCACAAAAGCCACTTCATGATGACATCATCTGGGCTTTCCCAGTGTGTTGAGGGGTCAGACCACACTGAGCAGTCCTGGGTGGTTTTTATCTGTGCAGACCAAGCTCCTTGGCTGTGATGGGTGGATATCTGTCTGCACACAGCCAGTTGAAGATATAAGCTGGACCTTTACACAGCTATTTTGGGATTTTCAAACAGATAAATGAAAGAGTAACATACATTTTAAAGAAATAGTAAGTCATGTGACAAAATCAAATAAAAAAGAAAAAAACAGCAAGAAAACTCAGAATTGAAAGCAAAGTAAAAAATGAAAATGAAAAATTCAAAACACTGGATAAACTCTGGAGATAAAGGAATCAAACAGTGGAAGGTAGGACTGAAGAATTTTAGCCCAGAGGTAGTATAGAGAAGCAAAGGAATTTTTAAATGAAATTTTTGAAAGTTGATGAAGAGCAATATACCTTGAAAGGGGTCCATTTTTTGTCTAACAGGGACTCCAGAGTTAAGAACAGAAGAAATAGCAGAGGAACTGTATTGGAGGAGATAACAACTTAGAAGGTCCAAGCATTGTAGAAAGACATGAGTCCTCATATCAAAAGGCATCACAAATAGTGAACAACAGAAAGAAATCCACACCTCACAGTCACAATGAAACTGCAAAAAATCAAGAATGAAGAGGAAATCTTTCAGAAAGATGTTCCTGGGTTGGAAGAATCAATATTGTGAAAATGACTATACTACCAAATGCAATCTACAGATTCAATGCAATCCATATCAAATTACCAATGGCATTTTCCATAAAACTAGAACAAAAAATTTCACAATTCATATGGAAACACAGAAGACTCCAAATAGCCAATGCAATCCTGAGAAAGAATGAAGTTGAAGGAATCAACCTACCTGACTTCAGACTATACCACAAAGCTAAAGTGATCAAGACAGTATGGTACTGGCACAAAAACAGAAATATAGACAATGGAACAAGATAGAAAGCCCAGAGATAAACCCACACACCTATGGACACCTTATCTTTGACAAAGGAGGCAAGAATATACAACAGGGAAAAGGTAGTCTCTTCAATAAATGGTGCTGGGAAAACTGGACAGCTACACATAAAAGAATGAAGTTAGAATACTTCCTAAAACCATAGACAAAGATAAACTCAAAGTGGATTAAAGATTTAATGTAAGACCAGAAACCATAAAACTCTGAGAGGAAAACAAAGGCAAAACACTCAATGACATATATGACAGCAAGATAAGCAAGTGGGACCTAATTAAACTTAAAAGCTTTTTTACAGCAAAGGAAACTATAAACAAGGTGAAACGACAGCACTCAGAATGGGAGAAAATAATAGCAAATGAAACAACTGAAAAATGATTAATTTCCAAAATATACAAGTAGCTCATGCAACTGAATAACAGAAAAACAACCCAATCAAAAAACAGTGGGGGGGGAGACCAAGACAGACATTTTTCCAAAGAAGACACATACAGATAGCTAATAAACACATGAAAAGATGTTCAACATTTCTCATTGTTAGAGAAATGTAAATCTAAACTACAATGAGATATCACCTCACACCAGTCAGAATGGCCATTATATTAAAAAAAAATCTACAACCAATAAATGCTGGAGAAGCTGTGAAGGAAAGGGACCCCTCTTGCACTGTTGGTGGAAATGTAAACTGATACAGTCACTATGGAAGACAGTATGGAAATTCCTTAAAAACCTAGGAATAAAATCACCATATGACCCAACAATCCCACTACTGGGTATATACCCTGAGAAAACCACAGCTATGTACCCCAACGTTCATTGCAGCACTATTCACAATAGCATGAACTGATGCTGAGAATGAAGCTCCAATACTTTGGCCACCTCATGTGAAGAGCCAACTCATTTGAAAAGAATCTGATGCTGGGAAAGGTTGAAGGCAGGAGGAGAAGGGGATGGCAGAGGATGAGATGGTTGGATGGCATCCCTAACTCAATGGACGTTAATTTGAGCAAGCTCTGGGAGTTGATGATGGACAGGAAAGCTGACTGGCTTCAGTCCATGGTGTCGCAGAGAGTCAGACACAACTGAGCGACTGAAAAACAACAAGGACATGGCAGCAACCTAGATGTCTATCAACACGTGAATGGATAAAGAGGCTGTGGTACATATATACAATGGAATATTACTCAGTCATAAAAAGGAATGCATTTAAGTCAGTGCTAATGAGGTGGGTCAACATAGATCCTATTATACAGAGTGAAGTAAGTCAGAAAGAGAAAAACAAATATAGTATATTCACACACATATGGAATCTAGAAAGATGTTACTGATGAAGCTACTTGCAGGACAGCAATGGAGATGCAGATATAAAGAATGGTTACAGATATGGGACAGGGCGGAAGGAGAGGGTATGATGAATGGAGAGAGTAGCATGGAAACATCTACACTACCATACGTAAAATACATAGCCAGTGTGAATTTCCTGCATGACACACAGAATTCAAATTGGGGCTCTATGGAAACCTGGGTGGGGGGAGGGGGGTCAGAGGTGGGAAGGAGGTTCAAGAGGGAGGGGACATATGTATACCTATGGCTGATTCATGTTGATATATGGCAGAAACCAAAAACCAACACAATATTATAAAACAATTATTCTATTACAAATAATTTTTTAAAGATAGATTAAAAAACAAAAGAATAAAGAGGAAATCTTAAAAGTAACCAAAGAGAAAAGAAATAAACGTCCCTTGACAGCAGATGCCCCAAGGGAATCTCCGAAGGGCTGAGAGCAGCTATTGAGTGCCCCCGTAGGGTCCCCTGGGACACACAGTGGGAAGCCAGCACTGTCCTTCTCCAGAATCCCCCATAATTGACAGGCTCCATCTTCATGTTTGTGGCCCCATGATCCATCCATCCATACAAAAGCCAGAAACCTGAGAATCAGCCCGAGACAGTCACTTTCTGTCTTTAAACTCTCTTCTGTCTGCCCCTCTCCTCCACCCTCAGGGTCACTGCTCCGCTTCAGGCCCATTGCAGCAGCCACCAGCTGCCACACCAATGCTAAGGTGACCTTTGGAAGACTACTACCTAGTAAGGCCTCCCTTTACTGCTTCCCTGCTCAAAGGCATCCCTGGCTCACCAGCCCCTCTGTCCCCCTCTTGAACACCACCCAGGCCTGCCTGGGAGCCCCCAACTCTCCAAGCCAGGAGGCTGTGTGCAGGCACTTTCTTTACCATCTGAGCTACCAGGGCTCCTCAAGTGAAAGTGACCCCATGAGCTGTAGCCCACCAGACTCCTCTGTCCATGGAATTCTTCAGGCAAGAATCCTGGAATGGGTTGCCATTTCCTCCTCCAGGGGATCTTCCCGACACAGGGATTGAACCTAGGTCTCCCACTTTGTAAGCAGATTCTTTACTGTCTGACCCATTAGGGAAGCCCAGCTATGGCCCACCAGCCAGTCCCTTCCCACTGCCTGTCATTGCGATGAAAGTTTACTTGGAATAAGCCACGTATACCTCTTAGTCTGTCACCTGCAATTGCTTGTGCACAGCAAAGACAGAGCCCAGGAGGAGGACTGTACAGTCTGCAAACCTAAAATGCATAGCATGTGACTCCATAAAATATTTGCTAGCCGTGCTGTAAGCACTCTAAAATCTCTAGCCTTTCCACAGCTGTACCCTCAACCTAAACTGCCTCTCCCTGCACCCTCTGATGTGTGTTGGCCACTCTGACTCAGATCCCAGCATTTGATCCAGCGGTCACTTGTCTCCCTGTGAGGCCAAGAGCTATCATAGGCAGGACCTGGACCTCCCCAGGCTCAGCCTCAGGCCCAGCAGAACACTGGCTGGGCAAGAGCCCACTGGCAGAGGAGAGACTACACGAGAGAGAGGACAGTCCTTCCCAGGATGGACTGCCAGTGTCTGTCACCGTGGCACTGTGAGCTCAGTGTTTAGGGAGGCACTGCACCCATCTCTGCCAGGCAGGTCTCTGTTTACTGCCACTGGCTAAAATACTCGGGCCCTCTGGGCCCCTGAGTCAGCAATGGTGCCCCTTTCCTCTGCCTATTCTCAATGACACAGTGGGAAGCGTGTCTGAGCCTGGAATATGAGGGTCACCAGTTTGAGGTTGGCTCTATAGATTACAGTTTTCTGCCCCAATAATACCTTGTCCTTGCACGCTCCAGTGGAGGCAACTTCCTGTCGTTCTTTGAGATGTGAGAAATGGAATTCTTCCTGCCTTATTAGTTAACAAGGATGTCATAGTCACAAGCAATTGCAGCCACCGTGGATGGTGAGCTTGTGAGCCCTGAGGGAACTCAGAAAGGGAAGAATACCTGCCATCTAGCGGCCATCAGACTGCAGCCACTCCGAAAGGTGAGCCCCAAGAAAAGTAAGTTCAAGATATGAAAATAGGATACTGCTCCCAACAGCTGAGGTACATATCAAAGGAATGATTTCAGTGAGCCCAGACTCTTGCATCTTCCCATTCATAAAATAGTGCTAAATTCCTTAACTTGGGATATCTGGTTTTCTTTCATGAACAATAATTTTTGATGTTCAGACCATTTGCCCTTTGTTGCAAAACCTCTGAATAATCTGAATCCTCCCTCCCTCCTAGAAGCAGTTCTCTCAGGGTTACCTGAGATACTGTCTCCCAAGCCTGAAGTCCTAAAAACTCCCACCAAATCAGACGTGACTCTCAACTTTTAGGTTGTGAATATATAAGTCCACAGATGCGACAGGGTTAAAGATAGTTAACAAACTAACAAAACTTGTTCTCTTGCAGATCCTGCTCTATTTCCTTTTTTTCTCGCCTGTCTGGACAACTCTTCGGCCCAGCCCCTGGCCCAGCAATGACAAATCACTCTTCTCAGCACAATCTTTATTCTACTTTACAATACTGTATTGGTTTTGCCATACATTGACATGAATCAGCCACAGGTATACACGATCTCCCAATGCCACAGCCCCCTCCCACCTCCCACCCACACCATCTCCCCGGATCATCCCATACACCAGCCCCAAGCATCCTATATCCTGTATTGAACATAGACTGGTGCTTCATTTCTTATATGATAGTATACATGTTTCAGTGCCATTCTCCCAAATCATCCCACCCTCTCCCTCTCCCTCAGAGGCCAAAAGTCCATTCTATACCTCAGTGTCTCTTTTGTTGTCTCACATACAGGGTCATCATTACGATCTTTTAAATTCCATATATATGTGTCAGTATACTGTACTGGTGTTTTCCTTTCTGGCTTACTTCACTCTGTATAATCGGCTCCAGTTTCATCCATCTCATTAGAACTGAGACTGGTGCTTCATTTCTTATATGATAGTATACATGTTTCAGTGCCATTCTCCCAAATCTTCCCACCCTTTCCCTCTCCCTCAGAGTCCAAAAGTCCGTTCTATACCTCTGTGTCTCTTATGTTGTCTCACTTACTAATTCTGCTTTCTTTGTAGATTTCCTTTTATCTGGTTCCATACCTTCTACTTTCTTAATCTACTTACTTTTGAAAAAAGCGCATCTTCTATTAACTTCCCTAAAAACCAGTGCACTGGAGATAGAATTTTTCAGTCCTTGCTGCTGCTGCTAAGTCGCTTCAGTCATGTCCGACTGTGTGACCCCATAGACGGCAGCCCACCAGGCTCGCCGGTCCCTGGGATTCTCCAGGCAAGAACATTGGAGTGGGTTTCCATTTCCTTCTCCAATGCACAAGAGTGAAAAGTGAAAGTGAAGTCACTCAGTCATGTCCGACCCTCAGTGACCCCATAGACTGCAGCCTTCCAGGCTCCTCCGTCCATGGGATTTTCCAGGCAAGAGTACTGGAGTGGGGTGCCATTGCTTTCTCCGTTTCAGTCCTTACATAACCCCGAATGTCTTTATTCTTACCTCATACTTGGGTTGATGATGTACACGGAGTTGAAAAGTGTCTTAAATTCATGTTCACCTGGAATCTCAAAATGTGACTTTATTTAGAAATAGGGTCTTCACAGATGTAATTAGCTAAGATGAGGTCATACTTAGCATGGGCCCTAAACCTAATGAGTGATCTCCTTATAGGAATGCTATGGGAAGACACAGAAGCACACACAAAGGAAAGAAGTTCACGTGAAGGCAAAGGCAGAGACTGGAGTGGTGCATCAATAAGCCGAGGAATACTCAGAACTGCCGGCAGCCACGGAAGCCAGAAAAGAAACACGGAGCAGGCTTCTTGCTCAGAGCCTCCAGAAGGAATCAACCTGCCAACACCTTGGTTTTAGACTTCTGGTCTCCGTAACTGTGAGAGAATAAGGTTTTGTTATTTTAAGGCACCCAGTTTGTAGTACTTCATTGTGGAAGTACTAGGACACTAATCCATGCTTTATCTGGGTATAAAGTTTTATGTTGAGCATAGACCTTAGCACAACTTGCCTCCAAATTACGACAGCGCTGTTCCATGGCGTTATAACCTCCAGTATTGGTGAGGAACTGAGTGCCACTTTAGTTCCCATATCTTTGTATGTGGCATGTTTTCCGACCACAAGCTTTTAGGAAGTTTCTTTATCTTTGATGTCCTAAAATTCATAAAAATCTTTCTAGGTATTTCTTTTCATTAATTAATTGAGGTGAGTTTGTGAAGAAATTGGAAATCTGGCAAGTCAAATACTTCACTTCTGGAGAATTTTCTTGTGTGATTTCTTTACAAGTTTTGCCTTCTCTCTGTGTTGAAGATTAAAATCTCCCAGATTGACTCCAAATTTCTTATCCCATTTCCTACTCTCTATTTATCTTGGAGGTTTCCTTGGATTTATGCATCTATATGCCAAGAAATACTTGGCATTGCTCTACTTTCTTAGAGAATGTTCTATGCTCTACTTTCTTAGAGATTTCATTTGGCCTATGTTCTCTATTTCCTCGATGTTGCTTTTTCTAATCATCTGGGTCTTTGTCATATTGGGAACTTTCCTCAGATGCCCAGTGATTTTTGGCTGTTAAGAGCGCAGCGGCAACTCAGTTCAGTTCAATTCAGTTGCTCAGTCTGTCTGACTCTTTGCGACCCCATGGACTGCAGCACGCCAGGCTTCCCTGTCCATCACCAACTCCTGGAGTTTACTCAAACTCACGTCCATTGAACTGTTGATGCCATCTAACCATCTCACCCTCTGGCATCCTCTTCTCCTCCTGCCCTCAATCCCTCCCAGCATCAGATTCTTTCCCAATGAGTCAGTTCTTCTCATCAGGTGGCCAAAGTATTGGAACTTCAGCTTTAGCATCAGTCCTTCCAATGAATATTCAGGATGATTTCCTTTAGGATTAACTGGCTGGATCTCCTTGCAGTCCAAGGGACTCTCAAGAGTCTTCTCTAACACCACAGTTCAAAAGCATCAATTCTTCTGAGCTCAGCTTTCTTTACAGTCTAACTCTCACCTCCATACATGACTACTGGAAAAATCATAGCTTTGAATAGATGGATCTTTGTCAGTAAAGTAGCAACTAGATGATTGGAAACTCACTGTAAGGGAGGGTTCTCAACCAATTCCAGAGAGAGGAAGTAAACTGATGTCCCAATGACTTTGCATGCAAAGTTCTTTATTCTCTCTGTAGCCTCACACCTCGTTTTTTGCTGCACTTGCTGCTTTAAATCCTGAGCTTTTCCAAATTTCTAAGGGAAAAATCAGATGGCTTCTTCTAAGTCTCTAGCTCCCAAACACTCGGGTTTTCAGTTTTCCCCACACTGCTAAGAGAGTCATTGCTCTCTTTGAAAGATCGCTCTCTTCCAAAAATTTGCGTGTGTTCTCGCTTGGGCTGAATGTCCTCTAATTCTCTTTTCCCTTGTTCATTAATTCTCCTCTCTCCCTCTCCTCTGTCATTTAAAGTGTTTACAAGAAGAGATGTGTGTAGTGTCTTTCACGCTGAACCAGAACTTTTCTTTATATTCTAATGGACAATACACAGCAAGTATTTCTACTATAATGCTGTATTTAGTGAGAAACCTCTAGTTAAATTAGAACACTGTCATTGTAATTAGAGAGATGCAAGTTGACTTCAGTTCTGATATTTACTGTACACTTAAATTTCCTGAAACTCAGATTCCTCGCCTTTGAAGAGAGATGGACAATCCTACCTGTGGGCAGTCAATACGAGTTCACTGTGTCCATTTTGGAGATTACTTACAGTCAATAGGATGCCAAGTAGGAAGAAAGTCACAAAGAGTTTAGGCTAATTCCTGCAGTCTCTGCAGACCCTCAGCATTCCCTACCCCCAGTGTGGAATAAAAGAATAATGATGATGAGTGATAACTAATCTTAACAAAATCAACTGGACTCAGAAATCTCATGATGGAGAACTATCCTCAGAAATAACTCACAAGCTGTTACAGTACAAAGGAAAGGAAGAAAACGCCAGCGAAAATTGCAATCTCTCTTTTCTTTTGGTCCAAATGTGACAAGAATGGAGTTGATTGAAAAATTATTCTTGTATGTGGTTTCCAGCAACAGTTTATCTTTTTCAAAATCTAACTATAAAATCCCTCAGGATTTAGAAAACGTTAACTCAGAGCCAAAATTCAGAAAGATAGTAACAGATTATTCATGGCTCAAGAAAAGACTTTAATAACAAAATGTGTTGAGTAGCTGTATTTGAAATAGTAATAAATGTTCACAAATTCCCACATGTACAACCAGACTGAACAATCTCCTCAAATTTTATGAACTTCCTGAAGATATATTATTTCTGCAGAAATCTAGAGATTCTTATTCTTAAAAAGGAGAAAATTTGTGCAGTGAATGTCTTGAAGAGCATATTAAAAATATTTTCATTATTCCTTGCTGCTGAAGATGACCTTATTTTTCCTCTTTAAGCTAACATTTTGCTGATTATGAATATAATGTATCCATTATAGAAAATTTCAAAAACACATCACATTAAAATCTGCCATTACAGATAAAGATTAGCTCAATTTGGATGCTAATTTTTATCAAAAAGTAGTTAATATATATTTAAATTTCATAAAATTCAAAGTTAAAAAAAGTCAGGAATTGAATCAGGGATGGATAACTAGATGGAGCACAGAGACTTTTTAAGGCAGAAAAAAATTTGTATGATAACATAATGATGGATACATATTGTATGCTTTTTTAGAACTATGGAATGTACAACACCAAGAATGAGCCATAATGTAAATTATGGATTTTAGGTGATTATGATGTGTCAGTGTAAATTAATTGCTAAAACAAATGTCTGATCTAGTTAGGGATGCTGATATTGGGCAAGGCTATACATGTATGGGGCAGGGCAAATGGGAAATCTCTGGATCTTCCTGCTAATTTTACCATGAACCTAAAACTACTCTAAAAGATAGTCTTAATTTTTTTAAAGGGAGATAGAAATACCCAAGTTGTTTCAAACACATAAAAGATTCCAATATTTGAATATTTTTAAAAATTTAAATCTATGGTAATTACTCCATTGTATGTTCTTGTTTCCTTTGTCAAAGATAAGGTGTCCATATGTGTGTGGATTTATCTCTGGGCTTTCTATTTTGTTCCATTGATCTATATTTCTGTCTTTGTGCCAGTACCATACTGTCTTAATGACTGTGGCTTTGTAGTAGAGCCTGAAGTCAGGCAAGTTGATTCCTCCAGTTCCATTCTTTTTTCTCAAGATTGCTTTTGCTGTTTGAGGTTTTTTGTATTTCCATACAAATCTTGAGATTATTTGTTCTAGTTCTGTGAAAAATACTCTTGGTAGCTTGATAGGGATTGCATTGAATCCGTAGATTGCTTTGGGTAGTATACTCATTTTCACTATATTGACTCTTCCGATCCATGAACACGGTATATTTCTCCATTTATTAGTGTCCTCTTTGATTTCTTTCATCAGTGTAAAGACAGTCTCTTTAACAGGTGGCGCTGGAAAAACTGGTCAACCACTTGTAAAAGAATGAAACTAGATCACTTTCTAACACCACACACAAAAATAAACTCAAAATGGATTAAAGATCTAAATGTAAGACCAGAAACTATAAAAAATACTGTTGGTAGCTTGATAGGGATTGCATTGAATTTGTAGATTGCTTTGGGTAGTATTTAAGTATAGATATTTTCAGAGAAGGAAATAAGTGGTTCTGTGCTGAACTGGTGTGTATTCTGGGCTGAACTACAGCTTGTCTAACAAGACAGACTTTCAGCAATGGTACCATATGTTGCTGACCAGCTCCTATGAATGATGGCCAAGGAGGAAGTGTAAGACATTTTTGAGACTAGAGCTTTTCTCATGGCAAAAGTCATACTGGATTATGCAGAAGGAAGAGAGAAGCTGTGTGTGTGTGTGTGTGTGTGTGTGTGTGTGTGTGTGCAATATTACGGGTTTAGATAACTATTGGAAAGACTCTTATTAAAAATCCCAAGATCAAGTTTCCAGATAAAATCTTTAATGAAACAGAAGGTAGATCAAGACTGAGTAAATCTTCCAGAAGTCTGAGACCCAGATTAATCACCATCTTGGAGTGGAGTTTCTGGTGTGGCAGTGGGTACCACATCTTTGGGCAGAGAAGAGGGTAGTCCACTTATTTGTGGGAACTTCCCAGCTTACATTCTGACATACCCACTGAGATAGGTCCAGGGAACGAGGGGACAGATACATCTATATACGTGACAGAAATATTTTGTTTAGTCTATCTTTGTTCTTTCGTGGGAGCTGTATTATCTGCCTGGGCTGACATACAAAATACCACAGACTGGGTGGTTTAAAACGCAGACGTTTATTTTTGCACAACTCAGGAAGCTGAAAGGCCGTAACCTAGGTGCCTACAAACTCGATTTTTCTGCTGAAGACCTTTCTGGACTTTCAGAGGGCCCCCTTTTCACTGGGCCCTCACATGGTCTGCCCTCTCAGCATCAGCACCTCTGTTAATCTCTTCTTAAAAGACATCAATCATGTTGGATTAAGGTTCGACTCTTAGAACTCATTTAACCTTAATTATTTCCCTGAAGGTTCTTCCTCCAAATACTGTCACATAGGGGTCAGGGCTTTAATGTGTGAATTTGGGCAGGGGTTACATGATTCAGTGTAACAGGTCTCCCCCTCAACTATAGATTATTTAACTATTCTCTTTAATCGCCATTTGGTGATTTATCTCTTCTAAAGTGGTTAATAATTCTTTAAACTTATGTTGTTCAAATTATTGTGTGGCCTCCGCCTCCTGACAGGAGGTGCCTGATATAGGAGATAAGGAGGTGAACAGACCCTCTATCCCTTTCTCTTGTGATGGCTATGTGTGTGTGTATGTGTGTGTACGTGCACACTCAGTCATGTCTGACTCTTTGAGACCCCATGGACTGAGTCCTCAAGGCTCCTCTGTCCACGGGATTCTCCAGGCAAGAATACTGGAGTGGGGTGCCACTTCTTCCTCCAGGGAATTTTCCCCACCCAGGGATCAAGCCCGCATCTCTTGTGTCTCCTGCACTGTAGGTGGATTCTTTACCACTGAGCCACCGGGGAAGCACTCGTGACAGCTTGTTGTTGTTCAGTCAGTAAGTTGTAGCGAATTCTTTGCAACTCCATGGACTCCAGCATGCCTTCCTTGTCCTTCACCATCTCCTTGAATTTGCTCAGATTCATGTTCATCGAGTCAGTGGTGCTATCTAACCATCTCTTCTTCTGCCACCCCCTTCTCCTTTTGCCTTCAATATTTCCCATCATCAGGGTCTTTTCCAGTGAGTCTCAGCTTTTTGCTTCAGGTGGCCAAAGTATTGGAGCTTCAGCTTCAGTTTCAGTACTTCCAGTGAACATTCAGGGTTGATTTCCTTGAGGATTCACTGGTTTTATCTCCTTAAAGTCTGAGGGACTTCAAAGAGTCTTCTCCAACACCACAGTTCCAAAGCATCAATTCTTTGGCACTCAGCCTTCTTAATGGACCAATTCTGACATCCGTACATGATTATTGGAAAAACCATAGTTATATGGACCTTTTCCGGCAAAGTGATATCTCTGCTTTTTAATATGCTGTCCAGGTTTATCACAGCTTTTCTTCCACACAGCAAATGTCTTTTAATTTCATAGCTGCAGTCACCATTTGCAATTGATTTTGGAGCCCAAGAAAATAAGATCTGTCACCATTTCCACCATTTTGTGATGACTTAAGTATATAGAAATAATCATTTGCTTTGCTCCCATTTTGATCTCCCACTTGGTTATTCTAAGTGGCCTTGTTTTATTCAGGTCTACAGACTTAATTTCAGTTAAATCTGTCTTTCTTGTGACTGGATTAAAACACACATGGATAGACACCTTAACACTTTATTTTTTTGTAAAATTTTTTGATGTAAACTATTTTTAAGTCTCTGTTGGATTGTTACAATGTTGCTTCCTTTTTTTTTTTTTGTTTAATTTTTTGGCCATGAGACATGGACTCTTGGTTCCCTGACTAGAGATTGAACCCATATCCCTGGCATTGGGAGGCAAAGTCTTAACCACTGGACTACCAGGGAAGTCCTGATGACCCTAAACACTTTCTAATGGAGTCATTGCCATGGTCTTCTCGGTCCCCTGCTCTAGAATTCTTTCATTTTTGAGATGAACCAAAGTAAATGCAACATGATGGCCAGCCACCACAACAAGATTTCTAAATAGGATGACTGTTGAGAAATGTGTAATCCGAAACCCTATTTTGCTTTACTGACTGCTCCAAAATTCATTTAAGGAATTAGAAACAGTGTGTGCCTGTCTCAAAAATTGCTAGTTATGCTAAGATTTTCTCCTCTGGTTAAATCACTGCAAAATTACTCAGCCCCTATGATTATATCTGACTCTGCTGTATGTTACCAAGTTACTTCTTGGCCAAGTCAATTAAGGAAGAGTCCTACGAACTCATTTACTACCTGCTGGTTTGCCAGCTAAGCTTCTACCTTCAACTCTGAGTTAAAGGAGTTTACAAACTAGGTCATTCCTGGCTTATTAATGGCTTGCATTTCACTGACTGATACAGGAAGTACAAACTGTGTGCCTCTTTCCACAACCCCAAGTCAAGTCCCCCAATTTGTACTGAATAATTTATGCACTTCATGCACTGGTTGATCTGATGTAAATGTTGCCTACTCATATCAGAACATCAGATTTCTTAAAAAAAAAAAAAAAAAACATTAGAATCTTCAGATGAGAGTGAGGTCTGTTAAACAGAGCCCGACGTGAAGGCCCACTCATGGAAATGGAAGCAAGGAGGAGTTGAGAGAGAGTGAAATCCCTACCTGAGGAAAGGGTAAGTTTGGTTCAGTTCAGTTCAGTCGCTCAGTCATGTCCAACTCTTTGTGATCCCGTGGACTGCAGCACTCCAGGTTTTCCTGTCCATCCTCAACTCCCAGAGCTTGCGCAAATTCATGCCCATTGAGTCAGTAATGCCATCCAACCATCTCATCCTCTGTTGTCCCCTTCTCCTCCCACCTTCAATCTTTCCCAGCAGCGGGTCCTTTTCCAATGAGTCAGTTCTTCGCATCAGGTGGCCAAAGTATTGGAGTTTCAGCTTCAGCATCAGTCCTTCCAATGAATATTCAGGACTGATTTCCTTTAGGATGGACTGGTTTGATCTCCTTGCAGTCCAAGAGACTCTCAAGAGTCTTCTCCAACACCACAGTTCAAAAGCATCAATTCTTTAGCACTCAGCTTTCTTTATGGTCCAACTTTCACACCCATACATGACTACTGGAAAAACCATAGCTTTGAGTAAGCAGACCTTTGTCTTCAAGTTGGGGAAAGGGTAAGTGGGGAGAGAAAAAATAGGGGCTATGGTCGAAGGGCTCCACAGGTCAGTGGGATGAGGCAAGAGCTAAAATGGAAGAAGAATAACGAGGCTTCTTGCCTTCATCATTTCAGTCATGTCATCACCACCTTGAGAGAAGAAACACAACCAGTGAGGATTCTGAGTTAATTTGCTTGAGGGAAGTTATTAAAAGAAAAAAAAAAGACTCCTCTCCAGCTTGTCCTCTAAATCTTGAGCAATTTCTCTATTTCTCACTAGCGCTTTTAGAGCTGCAGAGTCAATTTGGAACTGTGTCCTGGCACTGAAATCTGCTCCAGGATGGGCATTGGATGGAAAACGATAAAATCAAGGGCTGTCTCCCTGCCCCCCTAACCCTCATTAAACACTTGCAGTTTAGCATAGGGGTGGAGGCATGGTAATTGGAGTTCTAATATACTCTGTCTAATATACTCTTGGTAGTTTAAAACCAAGTGCCTTAGTCCTCTGGGTCTGTTTCAGTTTTCTGTTTCATACCATCACCATCCAACCATCTCAAAGTTCTGAGAATTGAATATCAGTACATAGAGCCAAACCAAACTGGCACATCATAAGTGGGCACCAAATATATTATCTGTTTTCAGTTTTGCCTGCTCTCGAATGATAGGATTGTTTGACTCCAGTCATTAATCTCTTCCAATACATCTTATTCTGTTTTTAGAAACATGTGTTGATCTGATTGCCTTATATATAAGGGCTCTAAAGTGCAGAAATGCTATTTCTAACTAATGAACCCAAATCTTTTTCTTATGTTTAAATCACTTAGAAATCTGATAGAGACACAAGTTCATTTATTTTTTTTTCCAATGAGCCTTCCTCTGTCCCTAATATCTAGATATTTTGCTAACTATTATAATATCATTAAGTCAGATTGTGCTTCTTGGAAATTGCTGAGATGATTGTATTAGATGAAAATGTAAGTGAGATCTTAGCTAGAAGGACCTACTTTTGCTAGGTTTGGAAAACCTAATTTAGTAAAGCCAACAGTGAGAAAATGCCAGCCAATTTGGAAAACTCAGCAGTGGCCACAGGACTGGAAAGGGTCAGTTTTCATTCCAATCCCAAAGAAAGGCAATGCTTAAAGAATGCTCAAACTACCACACAATTGCACTCATCTCACACACTGGTAAAAAAAAATGCTCAAAATACTCCAAGTCAGGCTTCAACAGTACATGAACTGTGAACTTTCAGATGTTTAAGCTGGTTTTAGAAAAGGCAGAGGAACCAGAGGTCAAACTGTCAACATCTGCTGGATCATGGGAAAAGCAAGAGAGTTTCAAAAAAACATCTATTTCTGCTTTATTGACTGTGCCAACACCTTTGACTGTATGCTAAGGCACTTCTGTTGTGTCTGACTCTGTGCGACCCCATAGATGGCAGCTCACCAGGCTCCACCGTCCCTGGGACTCTCCAGGCAAGAACACTGGAGTCGGTTGCCCTTTCCTTCTCCAAGACTGTATGGATCAAAACAAACTGTGGAAAATTCTGAAAGAGATGGGAATGCCAGACCACCTGACCTGCCTCTTGAGAAATCTGTATGCTGGTCAGGAAGCAACAGTTAGAACTGGACGTGAAACAAAAGACTCACTCCAAATCAGGAAAGGAGTACTTCAAGGCTGTATATTGTCACCTTGCTTATTTAACTTACATGCAGAGTACATCATGAGAAACACTGGTTGAATGAAGCATAAACTGGGTTCAAGATTGCTGGGAGAAATATCAATAACTTCAGATATGCAGATGACACTACTCTAATGGCAGAAAGTGAAGAAGAACTAAAGAGCCTCTCAATGAAAGGGAAAGAGGAGAGTGAAAAAGTTGGTTTAAAACTCAACATTCAGAAAATGAAGATCATGGCATCCAGTCCCATCACTTCATGGCAAAGAGATGGGG
Organism: Madoqua kirkii; assembly: GCA_006408675.1. Lineage (NCBI taxonomy): Eukaryota > Metazoa > Chordata > Mammalia > Artiodactyla > Bovidae > Madoqua > Madoqua kirkii. Next base: position 54,486 of record SJYC01000674.1, read on the forward strand.
TAACATTGTCAGACTTTATATTTTTGGGCTCCAAAATCACTGCAGATGGTGATTGCAGCCATGAAATTAAAAGACACTTATTCCTTGGAAGGAAAGTTATGACCAGCCTAGATAGCATATTAAAAAGCAGAGACATTACTTTGCCAACAAAGGTCTGTCTAGTCAAGGCTATGGTTTTTCCAGTGGTCATGTATGGATGTGAGAGTTGGACTGTGAAGAAAGCTGAGTGCTAAAGAATTGATGCTTTTGAACTGTGGTGTTGGAGAAGACTCTTGAGAGTCCCTTGGACTGCAAGGAGATCCAACCAGTCAATCCTACAGGAAATCAGTCCTGAATATTCCTTGGAAGGACTGATGCTGAAGCTGAAACTCCAGTACTTTGGCCACCTGATGCGAAGAACTGACTCATTTGAAAAAGACCTGCTGCTGGGAAAGATTGAAGGTGGGAGGAGAAAGGGAAAACAAAAGATGAGATGGTTGGATGGCATCACCAACTCAATGGACATGAGTTTGAGTAAACTCTTGGAGTTGGTGATATAACAGGGAGGCCTGGCATGCTGTGGTTCATGAGGTCACAAAGAGTCAGACACTACTGATTGACTGAACTGAAACAACAGTGAGAAAATCTTGTAAGAAAAGAAGATAGAAGCTAATTCATGAGTACCTTGTAATGCTTACAGGAAATCTAATTTAATCTATTCTTCACAAGGGAAAAATATTATCACAGCTGCATACATGTGAGACAATTGGCTTTCCTGGTCTTAAAATTAGGCATCTAAGCACCAGACACATATCAGCTCTGGAGGTGGGTCGTTGGTTCTGCTGGACGTTCTTTGTCTCTTTATTTTTGGCTGTACCGGGTCTTCATTGCTGTGCACAGCCTTTCTCTAGCTGGCGTGGGTGGGCTTCTCTTTGCAGTGGCTTCTCTGCTGTGGCACACTGGTTTAGTTTCCCTGCTGCATGCGGGACCTTCCTAGACCAGGGATCCAAACTGTGCCCTTTGCATTGGCAGACAGATTCTTAACCACTGGACCACCAGGGAAGTCCATCTCCCTTGACTCTTATTTTCACATCTTGCTTGTTGCTCAAGCTCATCATCAACACAGCTCATAATCTTTTGCCTTCAGCTTCTAGTCTCAGGATTTCTTCCTCTAAATCTGGTAAGAGGCTTATCTTCTCTCCTTCCAACTCTTCCTGAATTATCTCCTGTTCAGGTATTAGCCTCTGTGAATGATGTTTGGGCTGTGTCTCCCTGGATTCCGTTCAAGAAGTGACAGAAAACACATCAAAGATTATTTTTGAAATATTCATTGTACAGTAATCTGCACTGATATTTTTAAGACAGTCAAAATGGTGAGATTCTCTCTTTTACTGTATCATCAATTCCAAATATTTGAGTCTCTAGAGACCGTGAATCAGAGGGCCTCTCTATTTCATATGGTAATATATAAATTGCTTGATGGCAGTTGCCAGTGTGGGTGACTAAATAATCAAATAACATTAGAAAAACTCATCTTATTTTCAGAAGCCCATCTAGGAAGAATGATTTGCAAAGTTGGAAATGTTGAAAGTCTTATTTTCAATGACCATTCAAACCAGAGGGAAAAACTTAAAAATGAAAAAACAAAGTCCCAGCTGCATATGATTTTATAACCTTGGTGAGGGAAACATGTTAAGAATATCAAAAGCATTTAACTTATCTTGATGATGTTGATATAATCTGCCTGGGCTCATGCTCTTCCATTCCTCCAAACTTGACAAATGGCACCACTGAATTCTTCCTTTTAAATTATTTTTCTAGCTATTGAGGTATGGTAGTGCAGTTGGTAAAGAATCCACCTCCCAGTTCAGGAAATTCAAGAGAGGCAGGTTTGATCTCTGGTTGGGGAGGATCCCCTGGAGCAGGAAATGGCAACCCACTCCAGTACTCTTGCCTGGAAAATCCCATGGACAGAGGAGCCCACCAGACTGCAGTCCATGGCGTTGCAAAGAATCAGACATGACTGAGCATGCACGCATAGTTAGTTGACATATAGCATTGTGTAAGTTTAACCTGTACAAGGTGAAGATTTTATGCAGCTGTGGATAGTGAAATGATAATCACGATAAAGTTAATTAGCACAACTGACTCCGTATTCATGTCTGGAAAATTCCAAAGGCAGAGGAGCCTGGCCAGTCCATAGGGTCGTAAAGAGTCAGACACGACTGAGCGACTGAGCATGCGTGGGCACAGGCTTCATGTCACATAATTACCAGTTTGTAGTTATTGTTATGAGGAGAACATTCAAGATCTACTCTATTAGCAATTTTTGAGTATGCAATATGGTATTTTTAACTATAGTCACTATGCTGGCTATTAGTTCTCAAGACTTGTTCCTCTTATAGCTTCAAACATCTTATCTTTCAAACAATGTCTCCTCATGTTCCCCAACTCCCAGCCCCTCGCAACCACCATCCTACTTTCCATTTCTGAGTATTGTTTATTTGGATTCCTCACCTAACTGAGAGTATACAGTATTTGTTTTTATCTGTCATTTCATTTAGCATTATGCCCGTGAGAGCATCCTTCCTGTTGCCCATGGCAGGATTTTCTTCTTTTTGTGACCGAATAATATTCCCTCATATCTATATCTACATCTGTATCTATCACATTTTCTTTCTTTTTATTGAAGTATAGTTGATTTATGTTTCAGGTGTATAACAATGTGATTATTTACATATATGTATATATATGTTCTTTTCAGATTCTTTACATTATAGATCATTACAAAATCTTTAATACAGTTCCCTGTGCTATACAACAGGCCCTTATTGTTTATTTATTTCATATATAGTGGTAGAAGTAGTAATGTTAGTCACTCAGTCATGTCTGACTCTCTGTGACCCCATGGATGGTAGCCCACCAGGCTCCCCTGTCCATGGAATTCTCCAGGCAAGAATACTGGAATGGGTTGCCATTTCTTCCTCCAGGGGATCTTCTGGACCCAGGGATTGAACCTGGGTCTCCTACATTTCAGGCAGATTCTCTACCATCTGAGCCACCAGGGAAGCCCATACGTAGTGGTATGTATCTGTTAATCCTAAATTCCTAATGTATCTCTCCCCTGCCTTTTCCAAAACCACAAGTTTGTTTTCTGTTTGTGAGTCTATTTCTGTTTTGTATCATTTTTATTTAGATTCCACATATAAGTAATGGCACATGATATTTGTCTTTGTCTGACTTACTTCACTTAGTATGATAATCTCTGTGTATCACATTTTCTTTAACCATTCATCTGGCAACGGACATTTAGGTCGTTTCCATATCTTGACTACTGTGAAAAATGCCACAGAGATAGTTGACATATAGCATTGTGTAAGTTTAACCTGTACAAGGTGAAGATTTTATGCAGCTGTGGATAGTGAAATGATAATCACGATAAAGTTAATTAGCACAACTGACTCCGTATTCATGTCTGGAAAATTCCAAAGGCAGAGGAGCCTGGCCAGTCCATAGGGTCGTAAAGAGTCAGACACGACTGAGCGACTGAGCATGCGTGGGCACAGGCTTCATGTCACATAATTACCAGTTTGTAGTTATTGTTATGAGGAGAACATTCAAGATCTACTCTATTAGCAATTTTTGAGTATGCAATATGGTATTTTTAACTATAGTCACTATGCTGGCTATTAGTTCTCAAGACTTGTTCCTCTTATAGCTTCAAACATCTTATCTTTCAAACAATGTCTCCTCATGTTCCCCAACTCCCAGCCCCTCGCAACCACCATCCTACTTTCCATTTCTGAGTATTGTTTATTTGGATTCCTCACCTAACTGAGAGTATACAGTATTTGTTTTTATCTGTCATTTCATTTAGCATTATGCCCGTGAGAGCATCCTTCCTGTTGCCCATGGCAGGATTTTCTTCTTTTTGTGACCGAATAATATTCCCTCATATCTATATCTACATCTGTATCTATCACATTTTCTTTCTTTTTATTGAAGTATAGTTGATTTATGTTTCAGGTGTATAACAATGTGATTATTTACATATATGTATATATATGTTCTTTTCAGATTCTTTACATTATAGATCATTACAAAATCTTTAATACAGTTCCCTGTGCTATACAACAGGCCCTTATTGTTTATTTATTTCATATATAGTGGTAGAAGTAGTAATGTTAGTCACTCAGTCATGTCTGACTCTCTGTGACCCCATGGATGGTAGCCCACCAGGCTCCCCTGTCCATGGAATTCTCCAGGCAAGAATACTGGAATGGGTTGCCATTTCTTCCTCCAGGGGATCTTCTGGACCTAGGGATTGAACCTGGGTCTCCTACATTTCAGGCAGATTCTCTACCATCTGAGCCACCAGGGAAGCCCATACGTAGTGGTATGTATCTGTTAATCCTAAATTCCTAATGTATCTCTCCCCTGCCTTTTCCAAAACCACAAGTTTGTTTTCTGTTTGTGAGTCTATTTCTGTTTTGTATCATTTTTATTTAGATTCCACATATAAGTAATGGCACATGATATTTGTCTTTGTCTGACTTACTTCACTTAGTATGATAATCTCTGTATCACATTTTCTTTAACCATTCATCTGGCAACGGACATTTAGGTCGTTTCCATATCTTGACTACTGTGAAAAATGCCACAGAGAAAATGGAGTACAGATATCTGTTTGACTAGAGATTCAATTTCTTTCAGTTGTATACCTAGAGACGCAGGAGACATGGGTTTGATCCCTGGGTCTGGAAGACCCCCCAGGAGAAGGAAGTGGAAACCCGCTCCAGTATTCTTGCTGGGACAACCCCAGGGATAGAGGAATCTGGCCGGCTATCATCCATCAGGTTGCAAAGAGTTGGACACAACTGAGTGAGTAAAGAGAAACTGCAAGACAGGTAAATGCCATGGTAGGGATGATTATAGGATTCTGTGGGAGGTAGGGCACTGGGCCCTTTGCTGGGAGGATCCTAGGACATGTCAAACGTGACTAGACGTAGGTTCAAAGGGACAATCCATTGCAGACTCCAAACACTATAAACCTGTTTACTTGGCCGAGATGTGAAAAAGACTGCTGCTTATCAGTCCATCAATAAAGACAGAAGTTTCTCCTCACAGCTTTCCCGCACCAGGAATTGAGGAACTCTTGCCTGAGAGTGTCATCAAGGTGTATGTGCTGTTCTTTGTCCCTGTCCTACTTGGATATCCTATTTCAGGTCTGTTCTCACCCACTGACCTCTCTTTTTGTCAAAAGCTGTGATCTTTGGGGTGGTGGTATTGAAATGATGCTTCAAAGGGCATTTGTTTTGAAGCCAGATGGAGGTGGATTTAAAACCACCTCTGTCCCTTGTTGTTGAGTTGCTAAGTCATGTGTAACTCTTTACTACCCCTTGGACTGAAGCCCACCAGTCTTCCCTGTCCCTCACTATTTCCAGGAGTTTGCTCAGATTCATGTTCATTGAGTTGGTAATACTATCTTACGATCTCATCTTCTGCTAACACCTTCTCCTTTTGCCTTCAGTCTTTCCCAGCATCAGGGTCTTTTCTGATGATTCAGCTCTTTGCATCTGTCACTTTCTAAGCTTCTAAAACCCCACAGCTTCCCCAGTGTCAAACGAAGCTAATAATAATGCTTATGAGATAAGGCATCTAAAGGGCATAGCAGGTTACTGATACATATGGGACACATAATAATTGTTAGTTTCTTTTCCAAATTAGGGTGGTTGAACAGATGTGCAACCAGTTCTTGGAAATGCTCTTCAGATTAAAACCCCTCCTAGTTTTCCAGACAATAGAACATTCTTTGACATTAATAGGGGTCCAGAACAGCTTGAAAGGCATAATCTGCAATTGCTCACACTTAACACGTTTTATACTATTGTGGCTTTGCATCTGTTATTTGAGCAAAGAGCTGTGTTACTCATGCTTCAAAGTTCAGTTTGAATATCAAATCCTCTGTACTGCTTTGCTTAATCCACTCTTCCCTTTCAGGTGAAGTTGCTCATTTCCTTCTGTGTATTTCACTAAGCCAACAGTTCTCATATGGTCCATTTGCTTCATATACTCCGTATAATATCTTTTGTTACACATATCAAGCTATATTTGAACAATCTTTATGTGTCTATCTATAGAAGCTGTATTAGTTCATGCCTGTAGTTTTAGTACCCTTCTGCATACTTTGTAACTGCTTTATAAATAGTTGAGTAGGTGAACAGCCAAATAACTGGACAGATAAAGGAGTGATTGTATGGCTAGCAAAAATGAGTTTTTACTTGGTGCACAGCTCTACCAAGAGTTAGGAAGATGAACTAGACATGGTCCCCTTGATTATGTGACAGATAAATCAAATATTTGATAAATTCCTTATAAATAAAAAGCCATAGATAGTAAGAACTCCAAATCTTGAATTAATGAACTTCATATATAGTTTTATAAACTGAGCAAGTTCTCAATGTAAATGGAGTCTATATATATATATATATATATATATATATATGATACAAAGATGCCATTTTATTCATATATATATATATATATATAAAATCATCATTACTATGACACCATTTAATCTGTTACTGTGAAATAAGGGGCTCTAGTTACTTAGCATATTATTAGAGTGGACCAAATGAAACTGAAAGTGAAGTTGCTCAATCATTTCTGACTCTTTGTGACCCTATCAACTGTAGCCCACAAAGCTCCTCTGTCCATGGGATTTTCCAGGCAAGAATACTGGAGTGGGTTGCCGTTTCCTTCTCCAGGAGATCTTCCCAATGCAGGGACTGAACTCAGGTCTCCTGCATTGTAGGCAGACGCTTTATCATCTGAGCCACCAGGGAAGTCAGTGGACCAAATAGTTGACCTCAAAATTGATCTCAAAAATTGCATGCCCAAATATCTCTTTTATCAATAGAGGTGTTTTTTTTTTCTTTTTCTTTTTGGTTATCATCCTCTAGTTAGATCTTAATGACTAATTAATTATTCAGCTAAAATCATACCATCTGTTATATATTAAGATATTTTAATTGAAAGTGATGTTTAATGAAAAATTAAAAGTGCTGCCTGGATATTTTCCCCAGCATGTCTTATAGTAAATTCTTCTTTTACATCTTCTTGTAAATCTTAGAAATTCAAGTAAAATACACTGCTATGTTGAAAACTGATACCTATTAATTGAATGAATAAAGCAAGACGCAATTTACATTTAGCTTAATAAGCAAACCAACATGAAAGCAGCTGTGTCCCATTAGCTCCTGAATTTCTGCAAAATGAAGAGGGAATCAGATACACAAAAAGAGTGTCTAAAATTGAGCAGCTTGTGGTTATGTTGCCATAGCTACTGAAGGTCTTTCTGATGCTTTACTGGGTTGGCAGAGAAATAAACCGTTTGGAGTAGTTGCACTAAACACTCTTACTCTCTGCAATAGTGCTGACATTTGACCACAAGCCTTCAGTTCCTCCCAGAGTGATATGAAAAGAAGCAGGGAAAATTCAAATTGCCTCATGAACACTGGATCCATTTTCTACCAGCTGAGGGAGGGAAATCCTGCAGTTTAAGGACAAACATGAAGGTAGAAACATTCCAAATCACTTACACGCTATCTACCAAAAGCCGGCCAGATGCCTCTGAATGAAAATAGACCCATTCAGGAGGCAGTTTTGAAAGTGGAGACTGAAAGTGACAGTGAACTGGAAGATTATCTTAAAGGAACCCCCTTTCCTTAAGGAACTCCCTGGAGATGTACATGGCCACATCAAAAAAATTTCTTACGCTAGTTTGACTCTGCAGGTATAAAGAGAAATGTATCCAAAGGAAATAA
>SJYC01000675.1:0-12473 GCA_006408675.1 Madoqua kirkii
AGATTATCTTAAAGGAACCCCCTTTCCTTAAGGAACTCCCTGGAGATGTACATGGCCACATCAAAGAAATTTCTTACGCTAGTTTGACTCTGCAGGTATAAAGAGAAATGTATCCAAGAGGAAATAAAGTTAGAGAGAGGTATAAAGTAAACCAATTTTTAAAAATAGATGCAAAGGGTAAATGTTATATTTTTTCTAGATGTCTCAGTAGCACCAAATAGAACTGTTTTAATGGCATAATTTTCTAGAGGATCATAGTAGAATCATGGGGAAGTTGCAGTGATTCCAAGAGTACTATGTTCTTTTGGAATGGAAGCCAACACTGCCTCCATCGTGACACTTTTTTATTAAAAAAAAAAAACACAAAACACTTTATCTTTAAAAATAAGATTAAACAGAAAGTTAGAGAAATTTCTGAAGAGTTTAGCATTCTCGGCTGGCATCAGGGCCCCGGGTCTCAGAATTCTTCCTGTTTCAATTTTCCTCCTCGGTGAGTTTTTGTGCCCTGATAAAATCACCAATACTACATTGACCCTAGTAATCGTTTTCCTTAAGTTTCAAGCTCAAGAATGGACAACCTCTTAACACGCCCTGTTGTTGTTGTTCAGTTGCTAAGTTGAAAGGAATGGACATTTTAATTTCTATTACAGGAGAATGACAAGGTTAGACTCAAATCTGTCTGTCCTAGGGATTAGGATAGGTCATGGAATGGCACCCATGTCATCACTGTAACTCTAATACAAAGTCCAAAACCTTTAAACCAATCCATTTTCTAAATTCCAAAGCAAAAAGGAAAAAAAATGAAAGAAAACTAGGAATTAATGTAAATAATATTATTACTGGTGTTATTCTATAAAAATCCAGTGGACTGTATTTGTACTCTGTTACCAGTTTCTCAGGAGACAAATTATATGATGCTGGGCACATTATTTCTTTCTAATTCATTCATTCATTCTCTCTCTTTCCCCCAATCTCTCTTTCTGTCTAAATCTAAGAGCAAATACTTACGTAAAAATCTGCACCAAGCTTTAGCAGTGATTAATCAGTACAGATATCCATAACTATGCTGTGCTGTGCTAAGTTGCTTTCCTTGTGTTCAACTGTTTGTGACCCCATGGACTGTAGCCCACCAGGCTCCTCTGTCCATGGGATTCTCCAGGGAAGAATACTGGAGTGGGTTGCCATGCCCTCCTCCAGAGGAGCTTAATGATCGAGGGATCAAACCCACCTCTGTTATGTCTCCTGCACTGGCAGGTGGGTTCTTTACCATTAATGCCACCTAGAAAGCGCATTCATAGCTATCAGTTCAGTTCAGTTCAGTTGCTCAGTCATGTCTGACTCTTTGCAACCCCATGAATCGCAGCATGCCAGGCCTCCCTGTTCCTCACCAACTCCTGGAGTTCACGCAGACTCACGTCCATCGAGTCAGTGATGCCATCCAGCCATCTCATCCTCTGTCATCCCCCTTTCTTCCTGCCCCCAAACCCTCCCAGCATCAGAGTCTTTTCCAATGAGTCAACTCTTCACATGAGGTGGCCAAAGAACACTCAGGGTTAATCTCCTTTAGAATGGACTGGTGGGATCTCCTTGCAGTCCAAGGGACTCTCAGGAGTCTTCACCAACTATCTCTAAATTATTTCCTTCCTTTTGCAAAATAAAATTTAAATGAATCTTATACTGGTGAATTATTACAGCATATATATATAAAGGCTTTTGATTAAATGGATACAATATTTTAAGGAGCCTAATTTTAGCAACAGCAAATAGTTGAAGGTTTACTTTTGTGCTCAAAGATGGTAAAATGTTTATTTGAGCATGTGTGTATGCATTATCTTAATGTGCACTACTTACTTATGAAATAATGTTAAGAAATGTTACAGAATGATTTAGAAATAAACACAGGCATTTTCTTTACAGAAATGTTTTAACTTTTGTTCATATACAACTCTTCAACAAGAGTTTCTGCTCTGGCAACCTGATATTTATATGTGAACAAATACTACATCATCAGACTGTTAAAGAATTTAACTGACTCTAAAATTACAGCATAAGAAAATTTGGAAATGAAGATTCAGGGTAACAGTTTCAGTGCTTCTAAAACAATGGCTGAAGTAATCATAGTATCAAATAGGTCAGCATGTTTTTCTTCAGAACAGCAATTAAGAAAAAAAAAATCTCAGTTCTTTAGCTAAGATGAATAAGTAAGGCCAAACAGGCAATTTTAACATTTTTCCTGGTGGGAGGGTATGTATATTTGTGTGTATGTTTATGACACTGTGTGTGTGAGTTGTTTGCTTTATTCTAGTGGCAGCATTTAGATGGCAGAAACAAAAGATTAGATGATTTTTTTTTCTCATAAGTGTGCCTCAAAATAATGCAAAAAAGAACAGCTGTACATGTCTAGATCCACTGGTTTGAAACAAGACATATATAGTGTTCTGTGTATTCTTGATGCTGTTTTGCCTTTCTTAAAAAAAAAAGAGGACAAAGGAACTTTAAATTGCCGGGCATATGAAATACTTTTGAAAAAACATAATCCTGATATTCTATTTCTTATGCCTCCTTTGCTTTCAGAGCAGATGTGCAAGGAAAGGGGTGCCAGAGTAGAAATGAAGCTGCTTCCGCTGAGGACCAGATGCCTTTTCCTGCATCTCAGTGTAGCATCACCAGCAACCCGTCTTTGGATAATTAGTGTCAAGTTTTGTTTGCAGTGTGATAGTGCTTCTTTTCTTTGCCTGCTGTTGTCAGTTGGAACAAGAACACATTTAGGTTAAATAGGAGTCTTACCATGTTCTCTAACTATGGCCCTTGACGAAAGGGTTCCTCACTTTTGGGAATCAGGACACTGGACAAGCAGAGACAAAAATTGGAGGGTTGGGACGCACAAGCTTCCCAAGTGGGTCAAAGGCAGTGCTGATCAGGTGAGCCACCCTGTTTCAACCTCTCCTTTCGTGCATTCACATATTCTGGCAATCAGGAACACTACACAGTATGCCTGCTAGTGAAAATGTATGCAGCGTCGTGCATGACAGTGTCCCAGTCCACGGAAGGTCATCTCTGTGTGATCATTCAGATCTCTGAGGCTTGACTTTTCCTAACTACCTGTGCCTGAGTTACTGCAGAAACTTCTTTGTTCACTCTTTAAGTTGACATTCTGAATAAAAGTTTTCATTCTTTCCCTTTGTAGTGTTAGTTCAGAGGAAGTTGTATTTTTTCCAAAAAGAAAAAAATTTAGGAATATAAGTGAATGATTATAACTTGATTCAAAATAGTGATGCAGTCAGTGCAAAAAGAGAGAGATAGAAAAAAAGATAGATTTGACCATGTGGAATTGTAACGCTATTGTGTGGTGCAATCACAATTGACAAAGTCATAAAGCAAAGGTCAATTGAGACCAAAAAGTAACCATAACATATACAACAATTAAAAGGTTATATTCTTGGTATGTAAATAATTATCACAATTTATTTAATAAAGATGAATATCCCAATAGGGAAATAATGTAACATAAATGGGCTATTCACAAACTTAAAAAGATAATAAATACATAAAATGTTGACTCTTTCACTAGAAAGAAAGACCCATTGCAAACAAAAATCATTATCTTTGATAAGAAATATTATTGCTATGTAGAGTGTCTTAAAATGGTCACTGTCAAATCTAAACCTTAAAAGCATCTTTTTTTTCTTTTTTTTTTTTTAGAAAACAGAAACTGGTCCCAGAAGAATTTCACTGAGGTAGAGGCATCTGAACACATTTGTAAGGTATAAATACATGTGAGCTGAGCTTCCTTGATGGCTCCGTGGTAAAGAACCTGCCTGCCAGTGCAGGAGACACAGATTCTGTCCCTGGGTCGGGAAGATCCCCTGGAGAAAGAAATGGCAGCCCACTCCAGCATTCTTGCTGGGAAATCCCATGGATGGAAGGAACTTGGTGGACTATAGTCCATGGAGTCACAAACAGCACTATGTGAGCTACATGGTAGAATTTTTAGTAGCAATAAACATTATCTTTTAAATTGCTCATGTTCCCAAACAACAAAAATGTAAAATAATTCTGTGTTTATATATACACACACAGTGGAAAACCATGCATCCTTTAAGATTAAGACATCTCTTTATTGGCAGAGACAGATACTAAATGTATATGCTGCTGCTGCTGCTAAGTCGCTTCAGTCGTGTCTGACTCTCTGTGACCCCAGAGATGGCAGCCCACCAGGCTTCCCCATCCCTGGGATTCTCCATGCAAGAACACTGGAGTGGGTTTCCATTTCCTTCTCCAAAAATGTATACAGTAAAGGAGAAAAGTGAATTGCTCTTAATGTCAATAGCATATACTTTAGGGCAATGACTCAATTACTCAATGTTTTATAGATTTTATATATATATATATATATATATATATGTATATATGTATATATTTATCTTGATCATGCAACAAGTTTGCAAACTTATTGTACAAGATATTTTTTTTACAATTTCACTCAATTCTTAAAATTTTTCATAATCTGATTCATATAGTTGTATGCATTCATGTACAGACACCCTTCCATACAGACACATACACTTGTACCTCACTTACATGTAGGTACTCTATTTAGATAAAATAGGATCTTTTTTTCTTGTAAGTTTGCTGAGGAAAAACACCTACATTTCATCTCATAGAATAGCTTGTTGGAATTTAATTGTCTCCAAATTACAAAAAAGGGAAAAAAATAAGTGAGAACTTACCACTTGACCCAAAAGTGAGATGTGATCAAACCAAGAAAATAAGGCCAATTCTTGCAAGGCTCTATCAGAGATTTGGTGTGCTGCCAGAGGAGTGAATGAGAAAGGAAAAAAAATCTGTGTTAGGGCTTAAGAGAAATTAACAACCAAATGAAGAGAGGAAACAAAACAAAACCCAAACAATTCAATTCCTACAAAGAACACATCTGAAAAAGTCCATATAGCACAACAGAAAATTAGCTTTCAAAAGAAGAGGGAAAAAAAAGAAAGAAACCCTCAAAACTGGCATATGGCATCCTCAGCTGGAGGAAAGTTATAATCTAGAAATATAAGTCTTTACCTTCTGAAAAGCATGACAAGAGGAACCCAGCAGATGTCTCCCTCAAATAAGCTCTCAGTATATTAGAGGGCACGGACACCTCTATATCCTTCCAACTCCACACATTCAAACAAGACACACGCATGAATTCCCCAAGTCTCCTGTACATTCACTAATTGTCTGTATCATGGTTATGCACATTTCTGTGATTCCTGTTCTACTCAGACAAACTGTTTTCCTGTAATTTCTCTGAAATCAACAACTTCACAAACTGTGGAAATAGGTCAAGATATCAAGGTTTTACAATGTGTAAAGGAAATCAAGGGAAGTTAGCAGTAATTTAATGACAATACATAATGATTTGCCTATATTTAAAACATTCTCAGAATCTCAGAAATTTTCATGTTGATGAAACATAAGCAAAATTAAAATTTGGAGACAAAAGGGATCTTGGAGTTTAATCATACCTCTCTTTGCCACTATTTTGGTTCATTAGTGAAGCAACATAATTTGTCTGACATCTCATAGATGGTGACAGGTGGATGTGGGGCCAGAACTTAATTCCTCGCTTATGTTTAGTATGTGTGTTTGTCATTCAGTCATGTCTGACTCTTTGTGACCTCATGAACACTAACCCCCAAGGCTCCTCTGTCCGTGGGATTCTCCAAGCAAAAATGCTGGAGTGGGTAGCCATTTCTTTCTCCAGGGCATCTTCCTGACCCAGGGATCAAATCCAGGTCTCCTGCATATCAGGTGGATCTTTACTGTCTGAACTACCAGGGAAAACCCAAAGAAAGTGTTAGTCACTCAGCTGTGTCTGACTCTTTGCAACCACATGGACGGTAGCCCACCAGGCTCTTCTGTCCATGGGATTTCCAGTACATTTCATATATATATATATATATGTCCAATATATTGTATATCAAAATATCAAGTGAGCTCAAAAACATTGTGGACACGATCAATAAAGTTTTGTTGTATAACCTCTATGTAATTGAAAGTGTGTTAAGAACTATGGTTGTCTATAAGGATGTTAATATGTGACTCCAGTGGTCTTCAAAGGTTGAGATGTCAAAATAATTAGAGGCAGAAATCATCTTCCTATCATAATTATCAAAGCTAGACAGGAGTTCAAACAGTAAAAGTTTTTACTCCTTTCAAAAATATAATTATATGCTTCATTATATATTTTATGAAAGAACAGAAAGCTTTTATTTACACATGCAGAAAGCTTAGATTTCCACATATATATGCAAGGATGGGATGAGAAATATTTAGAAAAAATGTAGGTAAATATGAGCTATATCTGTTATCAAACAAAAAAAATTTGTTCTTTCTCAGAGACTTTATATATTTCTCCCCACCTTTGTTAAGGTTATAAACAGAGAAATGCTGTGATAAGTTACCTTGTACTAAAGCAGCTTTTAATATCCATGGAATGTGATTGGCCATTGGCTCTTGATCTCTGTTACTGATTCTCTTTAGTTATGTCAATAACTACATGACAATAAGATCTTTCATTTGCCAGGTGAATTTGAGAGACCTTATGTACAGTGGTATGTGGCTTTTATAGACAATTAGATTTGTTGTTGTTGTTGTTTATATGAATATCATCATTGCTGTTAGTCTTCCTAAGAAGAAGAAAGATTAAAACTCAGCTTCACATAGCAGATTCTGTTTAGTTCAGTTCAATCACTCAGTTGTGTCCAACTCTTTGTGACCCCATGGACCACAGCACGCCAGGCTTCCCTGTCTGTCACCAACTTCCAAAACTTGCTCCAACTCATGTCCGTTGAGTTGGTGATGCCACCCAACCACCTCATCCTCTGTTGTCCCCTTCTCCTCCTGCCTTCAATCTTTTCCAGGATCAAAGACTTTTCCAAAGAGTCAGTTCTTCACATCAGGTAGCCAAAGTATTGGAATTTCCTAGCTATACAGGAGTTCAAACAGTAAAAGTTTTTACTCCTTTCAAAAATATAATTATATGCTTCATTATATATTTTATGAAAGAACAGAAAGCTTTTATTTACACATGCAGAAAGCTTAGATTTCCACATATATATGCAAGGATGGGATGAGAAATATTTAGAAAAAATGTAGGTAAATATGAGCTATATCTGTTATCAAACAAAAAAAATTTGTTCTTTCTCAGAGACTTTATATATTTCTCCCCACCTTTGTTAAGGTTATAAACAGAGAAATGCTGTGATAAGTTACCTTGTACTAAAGCAGCTTTTTATATCCATGGAATGTGATTGGCCATTGGCTCTTGATCTCTGTTACTGATTCTCTTTAGTTATGTCAATAACTACATGACAATAAGATCTTTCATTTGCCAGGTGAATTTGAGAGACCTTATGTACAGTGGTATGTGGCTTTTATAGACAATTAGATTTGTTGTTGTTGTTGTTTATATGAATATCATCATTGCTGTTAGTCTTCCTAAGAAGAAGAAAGATTAAAACTCAGCTTCACATAGCAGATTCTGTTTAGTTCAGTTCAATCACTCAGTTGTGTCCAACTCTTTGTGACCCCATGGACCACAGCACGCCAGGCTTCCCTGTCTGTCACCAACTTCCAAAACTTGCTCCAACTCATGTCCGTTGAGTTGGTGATGCCACCCAACCACCTCATCCTTTGTTGTCCCCTTCTCCTCCTGCCTTCAATCTTTTCCAGGATCAAAGACTTTTCCAAAGAGTCAGTTCTTCACATCAGGTAGCCAAAGTATTGGAATTTCCTCTTCAGCATCAGTCCTTCCAATGAATATTCAGGACTGATTTCCTTTAGGACTGACTGGTTTGATCTCCTTGCAGTCCAAGGGACTCTCAAGAATCTTCTCCAATGCCACATAGCAGGTTACAAACTCCAATCAAATTTGTTATTCAAAACTAGAAAATAGCATCCCTAGAAAATCATAGTCCATATCTTAATCAAGCTACCATCCTGTCCTCCATGGATCCAGGAACTGACATTAGTGGTTCATCTATTTTGGTGAAACTGCATGCCTCCAAAGAGAAGACTGATTGACACTCAACTCCCATTTTAATTCAGAAAATCCTGCCTGGTTATACTCATATTGATTTCACAACTTAAAGGATGGGTCTTGTCAAGTTTCAGGAAACACTGTTGTTTTTAGTGAATAGAAAGACTTTCTGAAAGAGAACTCAGCTGACATGTTTCATATCTTTTACTTGCTAACATGACTGATAATGTTTCTCTATACTCACTGACATGAGACTAATAAGAAAGTCATACCAAACCACTGATATCAAAGAAAAACATGAGGCATGAGGCATTCAGAAGGTCCCCAGGCAATTTGATGATTTAAGAAGAAAACACAAGAAAATGATGGATTACTTTCTAATACTAGGAACATACATGGGTTATGTAGAAGGCTATCACTCTCAATTTTTTAAAAGCAAAAACATTCTGAAATATCTGGAGTCCTTATTATGTTACATAATATTGTCTTATTTGACCTTTAAAGTGACTGTCCTTACCTTAATTTACCTGTTGAAAATCTACACTGAATTGCAGCAAATCACCTCATATCCTAAATGTCAGTGAATGGAATTAAACATATATTTAAGTTAA
This sequence comes from Madoqua kirkii, assembly GCA_006408675.1. Classification (NCBI taxonomy): domain Eukaryota; kingdom Metazoa; phylum Chordata; class Mammalia; order Artiodactyla; family Bovidae; genus Madoqua; species Madoqua kirkii. The sequence continues at coordinate 8,641 of SJYC01000675.1, forward strand.
CATTTATGTGCAATAGAATTCCCTGGCATTACAAGATTAAGACTCTGTTTATTCACTGCCAAGGATCCAGGTTCAACACCTCATTGGGGAGCTAAGATCTCATAAGCCATAGGGGCACAGCAAAACAAACAAAAAAAGAAAAACAAAGCATTGTGTGCCAGGAGCCAATGTGAGGAATCCCGCCTGTGGCAAAGGTCGTGAGGAAAGAAGGCCAACAAAACGCAAAGTTGTGATCTGGCTTTAGGAGTTCCCCCTGAATTTTCCTGAGCATCTACCCCAAAACTGTCTGCTTTATTGTTCTGTGCTTTCCACTCTTCTGACACTCTCTGGAAAGAGTTAACTCAGGGCTTCAGTTAACAGCCTCCTGCAAAAGGAGTGTCTCAGCTCAAACCCCTCTGATGGTTCTCTAACTTGCCTGACAGTTAGAGACTTGTTACGACTTGTGAATTGTTTACAGCCCCCAACTGTGAGACGCAGGGGAAGCCTAAAGCATAAAGTCTTTCAAAGAGTTAAAAGTTATTAGAGTAGCGCTGATGTAAGATTTCACTGTTGAGCCAATGCTTGTTGCTAAGTTCCCATATCTCTTATCCACTGTGCACCTGGTAGCCCATTCATTAACATAGTTAGAATGTAAGAAAAAACTAGTGTAGCCTTGAAACTGACCACATCAGACTTTTGAGCTAATTGGTTCTTTCTTTGTTGTAACTTACTGCACCTTTGCTTCATGAAAATGTAACTTTGATACTTTCTGAGGCTGACATAGATTAAAAATATAAAGAAAAAACACTTCAAGGAAAACAAGTTTTCTGGTTGAACAGCCTTTATCAAAAGACGGTCTTAAAATGTTTCACAGGCCTCCAAGGCCAGAAGATAATGTATACAACATCATTTGTGGGAAAGGTATAAAAGTCCTTCTAAAAAATAAAGTTATTGGGGCCTTGCTCACCAAAGCAGCTTGGTCTCCTCATGTCTTCTTTATTTTCTGGCTGAATTCCCATCTGGGACGTGGAGGCTCACCATGTCTACTTACTTGCCCTGGCTTCTAAGACCCAGGCGAGAGGGAGCTCAAGGCGGGGTACCCTCCACTATTCAAGTAGGCGCCGGTGGCCCAACGTAGATGGCACAAACCTCTTGTCTCAAAGTTTTATTAGTTCTCCATGTAAACCAAGTTATTAAGCTTCTTTCTCCACTAATTTTCCTACTACACTCTTCTTTCCTAATCTAACCTTATATTTCTAATTAAATAAATGTCTCCTAGCCAATTCCATCCACCCTTCAAATTCCCTGGATCTACTGGGGCTGGACCCCGGCAGTTGTGTTCCAGACAGGTTAAACCTTCACAGAAACAGAAAAAGAAAATAACATTTTTGTACAAGACATAAAATATAAACAAAATTAATTATATTATGATGCAGAATACGCTACCAATGTGTTATCAGAGGCAAATATAAAGTGAGATGCTATCGGAAAATGTTTATTTTCTTCTTGCTTCAGGAAAGAGTTCAGAGAATAGCTGAAGTTGATTTAGACATAAGAAGGAGTGGGATTTCAGATGGCAGATGTGTTGGACAGTGACAATTCTGAAGGTCATCTTTTTCCTTGTACTGTCCCAGGGCATAAAGTCTGGCATGAGTATTTGAAGACAGAGCTTAACAAGGGTCCAGAGAATGCCCTCTGGGTTAGGAAGATCCCCTGGAAGGGAAAGGCAACCCAGTCCAGTGTTCTTGCTGGGAAATCCCATGGACAGAGGAGCTGGCAGGCTACAGTCCATGGGGTCTCAAAGATTCAGACATGACTGAGCACACACACACACAGAGGGCATCTCTCTTATGTGTGTGTATATCATCCCAACTTGTGTATGTGTGGGGCAAACTCAGTTCGCCTAATTGTGTCTAACATCTAGATCCATTTCCCACGAATTTGTTTTTTGCAAATTCCTTCTGGTTGTTCTGGTTTTAGCCTAAGTTTTCTGTTCTACTTACTTACTTAAGTAGATTTGACTTTTCCATCTCTACATTCCTGTAGCATATGCTCTGTTTTTATTTAACTTAATAGTGTATTGTGGCTACATGATGATGTATTATAGTTACATGATTTTGTATTATAATCCCCAACCTTGGATTATAAACTCTTTAGAGCTATACAAGTGAATCCTATTGTTTCTGTACTCTCAGAGTTTACGTTATAAACTGATGTGTTGTACATTTTCAGTGAGTCTTCACTGTTTTTGTCATAGGAAAGAATGAATGGGCATAGAGGTGTTTTTAACCTCCTCCCATTATTTTGCCTTTTCCTTTATAATGGGAATAGGATGACTCTCTCTTTACAAGGAACATGATCATGGCTATCAGTATTTGTTTTATCCAAGGGTTGTATTTCTACCTCTATTCTCCCTGAAGCATAATTAACATATAATTCTGTAGGACTGAAACAGAAGAGTTGAAAGGTTGTGTAAAACCACATAAGTTGTTCACAGTTATTAAAGAATTCACGAAGAGACAACTGCACCATTTCCTTTTATTGCTAAGTATCTAAGACTATTCTTCCTCTAATACAAGTCATAACTGGAAGGAAGGCAGTACTGTAGTGAGACTATCTCATAATACTATCAGACTGTTCAATAAAAGCATCACTGTGATAATTTTCCATATCAAAACCTAAGTGTCTCTTCAAACACAGCAATTAGTTATAAAAATTTTAAAGTCATTTGGCTACCACACATTTGAATGCCTCGTTCATAAAGAAGAAATAACTACCGTAAGTAGGCCCACAAGTATGCAATATCTGACTTTTAGGTTACATGATTTAAAGATAATGAGCTATACAGTAATGATAGAAAAATTTATCACAGATGATTCTTCAGCTGTTCAAAATCTGTAGAAATGTTTATAACTCTTAAATAATAATTAATTATGACCCTTAGTATCTGCTAAACAGTTCTCTGATGGGAAATGCAATAATTTAGGAATAAACAAAGGAAAAAATAATATATGATTGAAAATGCTCTTTAATACTGTAAATAACAGAGTTTGTACTTAGCACTTAGCTATGTCTTAGAGATTCAGTACTATAAAAATTACACAGTATTATTATAAACTGCAGATTATTGTGCTGTGCCACAGACATAGCTTTCAAATGGTCACAGCATCACATGAGTTTTTAGGTTTCAACAACGAACAAGGTTGATCTCATGGATATGGAATCTGTTTTATTTTTTAAATTTCACATGGAATATTGAAATTCTTATGTTATAAAAATATCAATATATATAATACATAACTTAGAAATGTCTTTATTTATAACTACCTGTACCATTTTTAGGGCTTCCGTGGTGGCTCAGATGGTAAAGAATCTGCCTATAATGCAAGAGACCCAGGTTCGATCCCTGGGTCAGATATCTCCTGGAGAAGGGCATGGCTACCCATTCCAGTATTTCTGCCTAGAGAATTCTATGGACAGAGGAGCCTGATGGGCTATAGTCCATAGGGTTGCAAAGAGTTGGATTCACTGAGCGACTAATATTTTCGCTTTCATACCATTTGCAGGGCTTCTCAGCTGGCTCAGTGGTAAAGAATCTGCCTCCCAATGTGGGAGGCACAGGAGATGTGGGTTCTATCCCCGGGTTGGGAAGATCCCCCAGAGGAGGAATGGTAACCCACTACAGCATTCTTGCCTAGAAAACCCCATGGACATAGGAGCCTGATGCACTACAGTCCACAGGGTTGCAAAGAACTGGACACAACTGAACACGAGCATGCATACCATTTTCACCCCATCTCCAGCACACCATTGTATCTCCTTTCTGGCAAGTCTTATATATATATATATATATA